>DF359092.1:36136-57646 GCA_000787875.1 Solanum virginianum
GTCCTTTACCCCCCCCCCCCCAAATCAGTTCTAACCTTTTCATGTCACATTATATAACTCCACAATATTTGGCATCATATTTGTTCGCTCAAACACTTCCTGAATCCCCTTTCAAGCTTTAGTCAAAGGATCTCCGTGGAACCTTCAAGACCATGCTAAATTCATTTTCAAGCGTTCAATACAAGCTTAAGTATGTGGTTTATGGTCATTATAGAGCTCTCACATCACAACAAGTCCAAAGGAATCCCATTGACTATGTTTTTCGCATGAATAGATTCAAGGGTCAATTTTAAATGGTAATATCTCCTTGCACAAAAATAAGTATGTAGCCTATGATCTACCAAATTTAAGCTCTTTGATTTATATTTTCAACGCATCTAGTTTCACCTAATTCCAAGTTCAAATCAAAAGTTATGTCATTTTCATAAATCTCGTCTGTGCAGGGGTCTATGCAAATTTTTAATTCAGTGTCACTAATGGTCCTTACATAATTTTGGGTAATTCTAAGTGTCTTATATGACCTTTTAACCTATCCAAAACCCCTATATCAGCTTATACTCTTTCATTACATTTCATCCACATTAGAAAACACTCATACTCTAGAATTCAATTCCTAAGGTTCTCTCCTCAAGTCCAATGTTGGGGATTTAATTCAAGGGATACATGAGAGCTTCAACCCAAGTCAAATTCATCTTAATTCTTTTAATTTCAGTAAGGTATGTGTGATTGACTCATGATTTCCTTCTAATCATGAAAACCCAAAACCCCTATTTCTTAATTTTATGAATTCTAAGTCTATTTTGCAAATGGGTCTTTTAAATTAGTTTTATTTTGATGAAAGAAACTGTGGGCCGAACTTATTTATTGATTTATGATAATTTGGATCTGATTATTATGATTTACATGGATTTTATGAAGAATTAAATATGCATGTCCCTTTAATTTATGAATCTATGCATGGGTAATTTCAAGTATGTTTTAATTGTTTATTTCTTCATTGATTTACATCTTATTATATTGTTTAAATTATGACTTCCTAATACCCATGTTATTTCATCATTTCTCATGGCATATGCATACATGAGCATTGATTTTCATGAAGTTTATAAAGTGGGTTAAGACCCAATTATGTTGATAAATATGATTTTGATGAAAGTATTGTTATGACATGACAAGTGATCACACAATGTCTATGATATGGCTCTTTGAGAAATTATGGGTGTGTTTACACCACTATGTACATATGAATGAGTTATTCCTATGCATGAAAGTATGAAATGACGTATGATTTGGCCTTTGATTCCAAGATTGTATGAATATGATATGATGTGTCTTTTTAGCTCAATTATGGATGATTATGAAGAACTTTTGGCTTTTAAGCCCAAGTATGCATTGAAATGATTATAAATGACATGCCTCTTTTTGAAAGCATGTATACATATATTTATTTCCATGGTATAATGACTTAGCACCGAGAGGACCTTCAAATTGAGGCTCATCCCCTTACTTGAGGAATGACCCATTAAACATGAATATTATTGTACCATAACTATATGCCACCATATGTTAAAGGATCAGCCGTGAGATGAGGTTGAATCCTTAAAATGGTCACATATCAGATGAGGTTGACTCCTTAGAGGGATCACTTTTTAGATGAGGCTTGATTCCCCAGATGAATCACTCGTTAGTAGAGGCTTGGTCAATTATGTAGCTTTAGTGAATTCACTTAGGTATTATGGATGTTCACCATTCCCTTTTCCTCCAGTATAGGAGTAACATCGGGATTTCATATAATTTCTCACATGTTCTTATATGTTGGTTGAGGTTTTATCCCTACTAGGTTTATGTATTGTGCCATTTCATGCATCATGGATTTCATGGCATATTGATATATTATTCTTCTTTGAGTATACAACATTCTATATATGTGCCCTTGTCATCTAACATTGAATGCAGGTTTAACGAGTTCATATACATTGCATACTCGCATACTTAGTACATTTAAATGTACTAACACATACTCTTTGCCTACATGATTTAACGATGTAACTCGAGACTATCTTCATCGACCTCTTAACGGTTAGCTTGGATTGTGAGAGTTGGTTTTGGTGAGTCCTATCATTCAAGGATGTGCCACCTTCTATCTACTTGTTATACTATTCTCTTATGTCTTTACTTTGAGGGTGAGTTGGGGACATGTCTTGGCCCCCATCCTATTCCATGCCTTCGAGGCATTGCTGGATATCATGTAAACTCTTTGTATGAGATTGTGATGTGTTATGTTATTTACTTATAGAGATTATGCTTATGGTTGTCTATTGATGTTGATGGGATGTTGATATGTTATTGATGAGATGTGGAAATGTGGGAGGTCCTAAGTCTATTTCTATAGTGTAAGTCATACTTACTCGTCCCTTAGTTCTTATGTGCTATGTCCTACGTGAATCCACGCAATTCCCTATCCCTATGATATCCCTTTAGCATGAGTCATACTTTTTCGTCCCTTAAAATTATGTGTTTGTTGTTTAATCATGCAGTTCAAAACTTATGATGTGTATATGGATGCTATGAGGCTTGTTTGAGGACTCCTGGGTTCCCATTCGTCTTGTCACTCCTAGGCCCTAAGCTCAGGTCGTGACATCGGCGAACATCTTTTCTTCCCGCAATGTTTGTAACACTACTCTCAAATGTTTCACATGCTCCTCTTCACTTCAGGAATAGATTAAAATATCATCAATGAATATCTCCGCCACAAACATGTTAAGGTAGGGTTTAAAGATCATATTCATGAGATCCATAAATATCGCCGGAGTATTGATTAGGCCATAGGACATTACAAAGAATTCAAAATACCCATATCTAGTCCATAAAGCCATTTTGAGAACCCAATCTGCATGCAAAAACATTGAACATCATTTCACAAAAATTTCAAAACTTACTTTCGAAACATGATTCAGAACAGTCCATAAATATAGAAATGAATAGATACATGATGATAAACTAAAATGCATGGAATTAGAGGTTTTTGGAAGAATTTCTTAATACCTTAGGCTTGAATAGGGAGGAATAGATACAGGTAACACTTCATCATATCCACTTTTGCTTCCCATGTAACACCCTTAACTTGTTGATTTCTCCAAAGTACTTTGATGGAAGCAATTTCCTTGTTCCTTAGCTTTTTCGCTTGTCGATCTAGAATTTCAGCCGGTGCCTCCTCATAACTCAAATCTACTTCAATGTTCATAACAAGCAAAGGAACTATGGAATTTAGATTATCTATGAATTTCCTCAACATCGACACATGAAATATTGGATGGATCAAATGTATCTCGTTAGGTAGATCCAACTCATGTTCCACCTTTCCTACTCTTTTGACCACCTTGTATAGCCCTATCTATCTAGGGCTCAATTTTCCCCTCTTACCAAATTGGATCACATCTTTCACCGGAGACACCTTCAAGTACACCCAATCACCAACTTGGAACTCAAGTTTCTTTCTTCTCACATCGAACTAGGACTTTTGTCGTCTTTGGGCCATTTGCAACTTTTCCCTTATGTTTTTAATTTTTTAATATCATTCATCACCAAGTATAGTGCTATTAATGTCGCCTCACTAACTTTGAACACCCGATGGGCGATCTACACCATCTACCATACAACGCCTCAAATGGTGCAGTCCTAATACTTGCATGAAAACTATTGTTGTAGGCAAACTTAATTAGTGCAAAATGCTTATCCCAACTCCCCTTAAACTCCAACAAACAAGCTCTCAACATGTCTTCCAATGTCTAAATAGTCCTTATGACTTGCCCATCATTTTAGGGATGAAAAGCATTACTCAACTTCACCTTAGTGCCAAGTCCCTTTTGAAAAGACTTTAAAAAATGAGAGGCCAATTGGACAGCACGATATGATATGATGGGCAATAACATTCCATGCAACCTCACCAATTCCCATATATACAAGCAGGCATAATCTTCAGCATTGAATGTAGTCTTGACTAGTAAGAAATGAACGAATGTTGTCGTGTGGTCAACCATCACCCATATGGAGTCAAAATGTTCTTTGGTCTTTGGCAAACCACTTCAAAGTCCATGTTAATATGTTTCTACTTCTAAGTAGGAATATCAATGCCTTGTGCTAGGCCTCCCGACCTTTAGTGTTCAACCTTGACCTGTTGTCAATTAGCATATTTAGATACAAATTGAGTAATGTCCTTCATTCCATTCCACCAATAGATCTCCATCAAGTCTTTATACATCATTGTAGTGTCATGAAGAATGTAATATGAAGAGTAATGAGCTTCTTACATGATCAAACTTTTCAATTCACCATTATTGGGCACTACAACCTCTATTGATATTGAAGTACACTATCTCTCCTTTGTGAGAAAACCTCTATCTTTCCATCCTTCACTAAGGCTTTCAACTCCACCAAGCTGGGATCAAGATCTTGCTTAGCCTTAAACTCCTAAATCAAAGACGATGCAAATGCATGGAGAACCACTACACCACTATTTCCAGAATTACTCATTTACACTCCCAATCTAGCCAACCTATGAAATCCTTTGCCAACTCCCTTTTCCCATCATCTTTAAGATGAGACACACTACCTATTGAAACTCTACGAAGGGCGTCAGCTACTATATGGACCTTTCTGGGGTGATACTTTACACTCATATTATTACCTTTAAGTAGCTCTGACCACCTCTGTTGCCTCAAACTGAGTTCCTTTTGGGTGAATACAAGTTGGAGGTTCATGTGATCAGTGAAGACATTCAAATGAACACCAATACAAATAACGTCACCAAATATTTAAGAAAATACCTCAACCACAAGCTCAAGATCATGAGTCGGATAATACTTCCCATGCAGTTTCAATTGCCTCAAAGCATAGGCAATCACCTTACCATTTTGCATTGATACATAACCCAACTGAATCCTCAATGTATCACATTAAATAATGAACCCATAATTTCCCTTTATAATGTCAATATTGGGGCTGAAGTTAATCGATCCTTTAGAGTTTGAAAGCTTTTCTCATACTCATCCATCCACACAAGCTTAGCCTTCTATTGAGTCAACTTAGTGAGTGGGGATTAAATAGTGGAGAAATCTTGTACAAATCTTCTACAATAATCAGCTAGGCCCAAACAACTCCTTATGTCGATTGGAGTCAATAGCCTTGGCTAATTTCTCACTGCTTCAGTTTTTCTTAGGATCAAATTTGATACCCTCACTAGATACCACATTCCCAAGGAAGGCCACCTCATCTAGCCAAAACTCGCATTTGTCAGACTTTGCATAAAGCTTCTCCTCTGTTAGGGCTTGCAATAACACTCTCAAGTGTTCCATATACTCTTGCTCACCTCATGAGAAGATAAGGATGTTATCAATGATCATCGCGATGAACATGTCACAGTAGGGCTTGAACACCCTAACCATGAGGTCCATAAATATCACTAGTGGGTTGGTAAGACCAAATATCATGACAACAAACTCAAAGTGACCATACCTAGTCTGAAAAGTCATCTTAGGAATGTCACTTTCTCTCACCCTCAATTGGTAATAAAAGGACCTCAAGTCAACTTTGGAAAGGTATATATCCTATTGCAATTGATCAAACAAATTATGTATTCTTGAAAGGTGATATTTATTTTTGATGGTGACCTTGTTAAGTTGTCGGTAGTCAATGCAGATACAAAGTGTCATCCTTCTTCTTTACAAATAAAACTAAAGCATCCCATGGAGACCAACTAGGTCTAATAAAAAACTACTCCAACAAATCCCTACATTGCTCCTTTCACTCCTTTAACTCAATGAGAGCCATTCTATATAGAGGTAGTGACATAGGTTAAGTATCCGGCAGGAGGTCTGTACTAAAGTCTATTTCCCTTTTGGAAGAACATCCGATAACTCATCCGAAAAGACATTGGGAAACTCACATACAACGGGGACCAACTCAAGAGAAAGAACTTTAGAAGTGACATCTTTGACTTTTACTAAATGATAGATACACCCCTTGGAAATCATTTTACGGGATTTTATGAAGGAAATGCAATGACCCTTACATAAAGAGTTACTACCCTCCCACTCATGAATTGGATTATTTGGGAATTGGAACTTGACCCTATAAGTTCTATAATCGATGGAAGTATTGGAAACATACAACCAAGTTATCCCAAGAATCATATCAAAGTCTACCATGAAAAGTTCAACTATGTCACAACATACCACTTTATGGAAGATAGAGATGGGACAACTCCCATAGACTCTTAGAGCTATAATGTACTTTCCTATGAGGGCTACTTACCTCATAGGGCTCATAGAGGACTTCGGGCCATGCATGAAACTTATTAGCAAGGAATAGGGTTACGAATAACAAATTTATTCCCAAATCTAAAGGTACGTATGCATCAAAATAAAAAACTCTTAATATACCAGTGAAAATATCAAGAGCCTCTTCAACCTCTTGGGAACCATGAAGAGCATAGAACAGGTTAGTCCTTTGGGCATATGAGCTTGCCCACTTGCACCTTGGTTCCTTGTGCCCACCTCTCCTACAATCTCTAGCATGATGGTCAGGCTTTCCATATTTGAAGAAACCATTGGACCTGAAACCCCCCAAAATATGTGCTTCGAAATGCCCATAATCGTAATTTCTATATAGCTCAAAATCCATGTGTTATATCAAAAATCCAACTTCATATTCTTGATTAAGGGGAAAAATTAAGTGCAACATGGGTATAATCCAAATTTTAAAGGACCCGTATCAAAAAATAATTTTTGTTAATTTATGATTTTTTGAAAAGTATCCGCGCCCTGGCCGCCATGCGCCAGGGATGCGAAGTAGTGTTATTTTTTCCATTAAGATGGTCCACATCACGGACTAGACGCGAACTAGTGTAAGTTTTTCCTTGGTTTTTCTATTTTGGCCAAGAGCATTAGGATCATAGTCCCATGCTCACTTAAGTGTAAAATTACTCATACTTAGCCATTTTACTACTCTATATCACTCAAGACCCTATCAAAAACCTCTTCAAGACTTAACCAAATATCTTATTCCAAATCGGAGGATCTCAACTTTAAGTTTGGAACTCAAGGATTCACTTGAAGCTCTAAGCTTCCTTTAAGCTCATCTCAAGAAAAACCAAGTTTGAGGTATTGTGGGTTAGATCCATTGGGCCTTTTCACCCATGGAGCGCAATCTTCTTTTTCATGAAAATTGCACATTTTCAAATTATATTACCTATAGGTATCTCCTATTATGAATTATGAACATGAATTATATTGGGGTTTTATAAAATATCGATTGAATATGCATGACTATCTATTTCAAGCTTATACGATGATTTGATTATATCTATTGGAATTATGCATATTTTGAGTTATGAAACTATGCTTTATATGAACTTTTGTAATGGATTTCAAGGTACCCTACATGTAGGGATGACAATAGGGCGGGTGTGGGGTAGGTGCGGGGCAAGACCTAGATAAACCAACAAGGGTTTTACCTACCCCACCCCGCATAATTAATATTTTACACTTTACCCGCCCCATGTTAACCCGCTCCGTAAAACTTTTAAACATGTTCGCTCCAACCATACGAAATTTTGTGTTAGTTCTTAAGCCTTGTTTGGCCCTCTACTGGACTGCTGCAAAATAGTTGTACACAATAGGCTTGCTTTAACTATAAACTTGATTTTGTTCAACCACACATTTGATTATGGACTCATAGTAAACGTGCTTCAACACCCAAATCAAATAGTCAACCATAATTCAAATAATCAAATTATGGATTGCTGAATCTTCAACCATACACTCACAGTAAATGTGCTTCAACATACACTCACAAAAAATACTTTAAACAACAATTGCACTTTAACAAGAACTCTTACAAAATTTGCATAAAAAAGAACTCTTATAAAGTAGCTGCAAATTTGCATCAAGATCATAAATGTTATGCAAATATTCATACAAAAGAACTCTTAAAAACTAGTAAAATGGAGCATGCATCAAAGCTTCCTGGAGCAGTGGTCTATGGTAGTTCAGGACAGAGGCAAAAACAAGCACTTGTACTGCACCTAACACTCTTTTGTCCCCTCCTGTTTGAGCTAGTTCGCATCAAAAACTTTTCAAAAGAAAGCACCTTAGTATATCAATATAACATAAAACAGATAATTCAACTTGAAAACATGCAATTTACACTTTTCGTCAAATTTCTATGGTTATCTTCGAACGTTGTTAACATGCAAAGAACGAAGAGAGCATGCAATACAAGAAAATGCATATTAACACAGTTATGAAAAGATGAATAAGAGCATGATTAGAGGATTTAAAAAAATGGTGTTTAAGCAGTAAAGTCATAAGAAATTAAAACAGAGTCTCTATATAAGCTTAGATTTTTGTTAAGCTGGCATTATCCATCTTGTAATGACTACATACAAATGTAGAAGCTTTACCTAGCCAAATTACAAAGTTTTTATTTCTGTTTCTAGCCCGTAGGTCACTGATGAGAACATCCATATGAAAGAAATTTCAAAGACTCTCTCAAAGTATCATCTTAAACTAATTATGAATCGCATGCTGAAAAAATGCTTACTGTATTTTAGAAAACCTCATGTAAAAACAGTGAAAATTGGCCACCCTTCCAATTTGCTTGCACCTCTTCACAAATCAAGCAATAAATTTCATGGAGTAGGTATCATTGTGGATGATTTGGAATTGGATCAAACAAAAACACATCCCATAGATAATCAAACTTCATAATAAGAATTACCCATAATGAGAATTTCTGAAATGGTTCATACAAAATTTCTGAAATGGTTCAAACAGAATTGAACATACTGAATTTGAGTCACTATGAAACTAGCAAGAATAAACATAATTCTTTCACCCCAGTTTGGCAAGCAAGAAACAAGCAACAGATACAAAATCCAGAATGAAACCACCCCCAAAAGTTCCTGAACTCAATGGATACCACATCCAGTTTAGATCAATAGATACCAAATCCAGTTTAGATCAACAGATACCAAATCCAGTTTAGATCAACAGATACCAAATCCAATTTAGATCAACAAGACTTTTACTTAATCTAGAATTAGAAATAGGAAGGATAAACCTATTTACCATTTGCTACAAGCCATTATTGTCCTAGACAGAGGCAAAAGTTTCCAAATATGAATCCGGCTCCTCTTCTTCATCAAGTAAGGTCAGACATGAAACTCTATCAATACTTGACATTCAAACCTAAGAAGAAAAATATGTGGTTAAAGTAATAAGAATAGAAAAATTGTTAAATAACAAGTCATTGAAAAGTTATTTACCATTTATTTCGTTCCATAACCAAGTCAGACCACACATCAAAGCTTCCAAAGTAGTAGGACGGAGTCTACTGCAATGTGGACTAATCAACCTTCCACTAGTGCTAAATGCTGACTCAGAAGCAACAGTAGATACTAGAATAGCTAAGAGGTCACGAACCATCTTTTGTAAAGTAGGAAATTTCAATCCATTTGTCTTCCACCAACATAAATAGTCAAATGATGGAGTTCGAGGCAACAAACTTTCTTCTAAATACATATCCAACTCTGATCTGTTCTCTACATTTGCACTAATAGAAGCAACAAATCTATCAAAACTTGATAGTCCATCACTCTCCAAAAGACCAATTGCTTCATTTGAACTAGATACTTCAACTAACTCATGTGGAGCAAATATTTTGCTCTTATACTCTTGAAATAGATCATGACAATGAGTTCTAACTATTTGGATTTTCATTGAAGCTTCTTCACCATAAATAAGTGGAAGATAGAAATCTACTAACTTCATTTTGTATCTTGGATAAAAAATAGCAACTACTCCCATGAATATATGCATATCATCCAAATATTTCTTAAACTTTACCAACATTGCCACTACCATATTGCTAATCAAAGGATTAAAACTCCTAACCCATGCTTCTAATTTGAGCCTAACTTCACAAACCTTAAAAAAATATTGACTTGAAGTAGGATATTGAATTCCTAAAAATTATTCCGTAATTTGATAAAAAAAAACTTCAACCTAACACAAACATCTTCTGCTTCACTCCATTACTCTTCAGTTGGAAAACAACAATAATTGGCATCAGTTAGACTCAACTTCTGAAATACATCATTGTATTCTATCGTTGTTCCCAACATTAGAAATGTTAAGTTCCAACAAGTTGGACAATCAAACTCTAACTTTTTGGTACAGGAAACATGTAGCAATCGTGCAAATTTTTCAAACCTTTCAATTCTACTTGATGATGCTATCCAATATAAGACACTATCACGCACATTTTTAATACTATCTCCTATCACCTTAAGCCCTTCATGCACAATTAAATTCAAGATGTGAGCAGCACAACCAACATGAAAAATCTTACCCATCAACAACAAATCTCTTTTACAAAGTTTCTCATTTAACAAGGTTTTCATCATAGCATTATTAGTCCTACAATTATCAACTGTAATTGTTGATATTCTTCTTTCAAGGTTCCACTCTAATAAACAATTGAGCAAGGCACCACACAAAGTATCCTTATCATGAGGAATAGAAACATAAACAAACCTCAAAATATGACTTTGAAGCCTCCACGAGTCGTCAATAAAATGAGTTGTAATAGCCATGAATCCTTTTTTATTGTTGTCTAAAGTCCACATATCAGTTGTTATTGCAATTATACTTGTGAGTGTTTCCAATAATTTGGACGTTTTAGATTTCAAATTGTCAAAAATCTTCAAAATATCATTCTTGATAGTGTTTCTTGACACCATTTTGAATAAAGGTTGGAGACTAGATACAAAATTTCTAAATCCCACATGATCAACAATGGACAGTGGATATTCATGCAAAATGATAGCATAAGCAAGCTCTCTGCGTGATACATCTTAATCAAAGTAATGTGGTGTACTACAACCAGTTGTCCTTGAACCATCCCCAATTTCCAAATCACTTGGCTTTTTGCAAAATCTACGAATATGTTCAAACATAGATTTTGTCCCACAATTTCGAGTTGATTTGACACAACCACCACAATACTTAAATACACTGTAGCGGACACCATCAACCTTCACTGGTTTAAAATATTGCCAAGCTTTAGAAGTAAATCTTCCTTGCTCAATTTCAATAACTTCATTGGTATCTTCATTTGCTTGTGAAGACATTTGACCATCAATTTCAATAGGGACAACATTAGAAAATGAACACATTTGATTTTGTTCGTCTTGAAACCCCATAATTTACTACAAGTTGAAAATGCAAAGCAGGTTAGAAGCCATGACATTCAGAACTTCCTCGTTCAAATAGGATAAAGCATTTGAAAATGCAAAGCAGGAAAATGCAACTATAAAAGAAAAAGGCAGATCTGCAATTGGAACAACAGAGCCACTGAAAGTACCGAACTGTACTCACTATAATCACGTCAAACATGGCAATAGAAAAAAAAGCATATCGCAAAAATAAGGGTTATGTCTTTCTATTGTTAACAATATCTTAGATGATGAGATCATTCAACAAACACAACTAAAAGTTACAATATATTGTCAAAAATGTTGAGCAAACTTCATACAAGGTCCAAACTTGTTATACAACTAATTGACCTATAATAAGATTATCCAGGTGAAAGAAGCATCTACACTCCACCACTAAACAAACTGAGTCAAATATAATATGAGGTAAGGAGTAAAGTTTTATTAGTCACATATAAGTACAGTTTGCAAAGAATATTTGGCTACATTCCTTGGACATGGTACTCTAACAGGTTTATATGGCTTTTCTGCAAAGTTGCATCACCCATCCATATCCAATCACACAAAATAAACTTAAAGCACTGAGTCTTACCAAGACCAATACATTCACCATATTTACTAAAACAAATATTCTGAAATGATAGGGTGTTGAAGAGCAGGCAGGGATTCTTTTTCATACTTTTATCACCGAAAGCATAAGAAAAATCTAAATAGAGACCACATCTCTCATAGGAATTTCATCAAACACATCAGATGGACACCCCATAATCCGACATTTTGAGTACATATAAACCAAGAAATATCTAACAACACTATTATCATAAAAAAATTCAATACATTTCAAATAAAAAAAATAATGAAAAACTGGAGATTGATGAAGAGAGAATGAACTTGCAAATGGATTTGGCTAGAGAAGATAGGATGTCAAATGGATTTCGCGTAGAAGAATCGATGAATCTATCTTTTGGTTTCGACGAATTGATGCTTTTGACAGATTGATTCAGAGGCCCGAAAGTAGATGGTGTATCGATTCAAAGACTGTTTAGCTGGATTTCATTAGGGATGGATAGATTCTAAGACTATTTGGCAGGATTTTGTATAGTGAAGAGAACAATCTGTTTCTATCAGTGAAGAGTATCAGTGACTCACTATACGAATTGTTCTATCAGTGAAGATTTTGTTCTAATTGTGTACAGAATTTTTTTTAAAAAGTCCTAACCCTCATCCGCGCCGCCCCGGGTATTTTTTTTAGAAAAAAATTTGTACCCACCCCGCCCCACCCTTACCCACAAAAATATTAAGCCGCCCCACCCCGCCTCGTAAGTACAATAACCTACCCAGCCACGCAACCGCAACTGCCCCACCCCATTGACATCCTTACCTATATGAGGGTTTTCCTACATGTTGGTGGGTTTATTTGCATTAAGTTTTCTCATCTTATTTCACTCTCGAGTTGCATGATTTTGAACTAGTATCATGAACCCATCAAGTGTTTGATAAAATGTCAAGCCAAGAATCCTCAAGTTATTGATGATCTATTTTATGATTTACAATTCAAGTGACAATATAATGATTAAGGGCTTTTAAGTATGTATTGATTTCATGAAAAGAATCTATGATTTTACAAGTTACAAGCTAAGCCATATTTCAAGATATATACCTCTTGTGAGCCATTCATATTAAAACAAGGGTTCATGTATGATTATGATCTACTCTCATGTTTCAACTTAGGCTCACAATTAGAAGTCAAGCATGTTTCAAGAGCTACTCATGTCATGTTTCCATATTTCTTACAAGTTATACAAGTTATGATTATTTCAAGTATTCCATTGGATTTGACCTAGCACCGATTGAGGCTTAAGATGGGTTCTTGACTCAAGGGGTCCTTATATAAAGTCTTTTGTCTCTAAACTATGTGCCACCATAGGATTATGATTATTACCCTTGCTATACTAGTGGATCCATCTAGTTATGTTATCATGTTTGGTTTGCCTTAGCAAGTAGACCATACCTAGCTGGGGGTGTCATTCCCGTTCCACCTTATCGATAGGATTCCATGTTGTAGCTACTTGGTCTGTGTCAGTTGAGGTCACTTCCCACATATGTATGCTATATAGATTGTGCAAGATGAATGATTTAAAAGCATGCATTACTATGAGCATTAATCATGCATGCCATATTGAGATTTTATATCTATTGCTTATGATTAGGCATTTTGACTATATTGTCTTATGTCTTATTGCGTTGCATTCCATAGAGTCAGTACATTCAAACATACTAACACATACACTATGCCTAGATGATATTACCATGTATGGACCGGAGCACCATTTATCATCCTCCACATGGCTTGTATGATCCTTTGAAGCAATCTATGTTGAGTCCTCAAGTCTGAGGACACTATCTTTATTACTCTTGCTATTTTAAGACTTTTTTATGTTGAACATTTGTTACTATGAGGGTGAGCCAAAAAAGTGTCTTGGTGCCTACTCTATTCCATCTTAGAGGTGTTATTAGGTATTATGATATACTTATGCTTAAGCTTGGCTCTTTTATGCTTTAATGATTATCAAAGTTTTCCCTTAGTCCCGTTTCCCTTTCTATTATATCTCTTGTTGTTATTTACTTTGCTTTCGCGACTAAGGATGTCTGATTGATTTACTAAGAGGCTTATTTGGGTCCCATCAGGTTCCCATTTGCCTTGTCATGTCTAAGCCTTAGGATTAGGTCATAAAAAACATGGTATCAAGGAACTAGTTATTAATAGTACCCAGAATCCAACACACCACGTCAATTAGAGTCTTATTAATGGTTGTGAAGCGCACCACAACTATAAATAGGAGTCCATGAGGAGTTTTAGGAAATGTTGCACTTTTCATGGTCTACATCGTGCTTTAGATGTAAGTGTAAAGCTTTTGCCCTAATGAATGCTCTTTGCTCTTCTAGATCATATCGATTCCATGAGGGAGACTAAGGAGAGCCCGTACACTCAAGGAGCAGTTGGCCCCTCCCACTCCTCAAGCTCCTCAAGATGGAGGGAGATGAGTTCTGAGATGCTATTACAATATTGGCTCATGCTATGACCAACCAAATTAACCAAGGGGCCCATGGCCCTCATGCTCCCACTCCATCTTGAGGGTGAGGGATTTCACAAGAATAAACCCATGAGAGTTCCATGGTTCCAAGACAGATGAGGATCCCCAGAGTTCATAGACGAGGTATATAAGGTTCTATCAATTATGGGGGTCACTTCAAAGGAAAATACAGAGTTGGAGGCCTACCAACTCAAAGGGGTGGCTCAAATTTTGTTTACATAATGAAAGTTGGAGAAGGGGAATAATAATGTTATTCTTTGGGAAGAGTTCAAAGTCGCATTCATCAATCGGTTCCTTGCTATCGAGCTAAAGGAGGCTAAGATGATGGAGTTTATGAACCTTAAGCAAGTTTCCATGAGTGTGAGGGAGTATGCCCTCAAGCTCAATAAGCTATCAAAGTATGCTCCATAATTGGTTGCCGAACCTAGATCAAGGATGAACAAATTTGGGTCAGGAGTGTTCAACTTGGTTAATGAGGAGTGTCGTTCCGCCATGCTTGTAGGAGATATGTACTTGTCTTGGCTAGTGACTTATGTTGAGCAACTAGAGGGGGAAAAGCTTAGAAAGAGTAGAAGTGGTGAGTCCAAGAGGGCTCATTTTGAATATGGTTTCCAAGGTTTTAAGGGTGGTCAGTTTCCTCAAGGCTACAAGTTCCAAGGGCAAGGGTCATCTAATGCTTCTAACAAGAGGTTTGCCAATGATAGGGTGACCAACCACTAGGTTCTAAGGTGGTAATGGGGGAATGACAAATCCTAGATGCCTAAGGTATGAAAAGAATCATAGTAGTCCATGTTTGAGAAATTCTAATGCTTGCTTTGATTGTGGTGAAATGGGTCACAAAGTTATTGATTGTCCTTATGCTCAAAACAAAGGTAGAGATGGTAGTCCAGAAGGCCAAGGTGCAAATGCGGGTCTAAGGGCTATGGGGATGCCAACAAGGGGGTGATCCAAGGCAAAAGAGATTCTCTACTCTACAAGGAAGGCAAGGGGTGGATGAGGTTCCCGATGTCATCACTCATATGTTAAATTTTTGTGATTTTGATGTGTATACATTAATTGATCTGGGTGCCACTCTTTCTTTCATTACTCCTTTTGTTGCCAAAAAGCATCATGTATCTCTCAAATTTTTATGTGAACCCTATAAAGTGTCCACCTCCATTGGTGAGTCCATTGTTGCTAAAAGAGTCTATAGAAATTGTCCCATGTTCATATTGCATAAAGTCTTGCCTTTTGATTTTGTTGAATTAGATATGGTAGATTTTGATCTCATTCTTAGGATGGATTGGTTGTATGCATATTATGCTTTTATTGATTATAGAACCCGTAGGGTTAAATTAAAATTCCCTAAGGAGTCCATCCTTGAGTGGGAAAGTCGTTATGGGGTGGTCAAGGATAGATTCATTTCTTGTCTTAAAGCCCAAAATTTGATTTCTATGGGTTGCTTTTATCATCTTTTGAGGGTTATGGATGTTGAGTCCAAAGTCATTCCTATTGAGTCGGTTTCGGTGGTTAATGAGTTTCTTGATGTCCTTCCCTGTGAGCTTCCCAGTGTTCCTCCCGAAAGGGAAATAGACTTTGGTACAGACCTCCTTGCCGATACTCAACCCATTTCTATTCTCCCTTATCATATGGCCCCAAAAGACTAAAGGAGTTAAAGAATCAATTGAAGGATTTGTTAGAGAAAGGTTTCATAAGGCCTAGTAAGACACCTTGGGGTGCACCGATGTTATTTTTGTCATGAACCAAGCCTAGGGCCAAGATGTGACATGGAGAATGGGGAACCCAAATCAAGCCTCTTAACTTGTCATTACACATCATTGGTTGCAGAAACATGTGAAAGACATAAATTAAGAATAAGGGGCAAAGGGGCTAAGGGATAGCTTGCAAAACATCATCATCAAGAGACAAAGAGTCGAAGCCCATATCATAGATATATAACTTGTCCAATAAACACCCCTAAATTCATAGATAAGAGTAGGGGCCAAGACAAACTAATCAGGCTCACCCTCATAGTCAAAATAGAACATAAAGTAGAGTGTCTCAATACAAAGCAAGGGAAAACATAGACCAAGGTCCCTAAAATGGAGGACTCACCAACTAGCTTGAGTAGCACTGAACTAGCCATGTGGAGGAGGAGGATGATCAAGTTGGGAACCGGTTCCTACATGGTGATATCATCTAGGCATGAGTATGTGTTAGTACATTTGAATGCACTAAATATGTAGGATGCACTGCAACAAAAAATAGGCATCATATTCGAAATGTATAGTAATAGGCAATAGGCATAATATAGCAATATGACATGTATGTCCAATGCTAAAGTGAAACATGCTTAAGAAACCCTTACTCATATAAGATATCATATGTGTAGAATAGACCAAATTAGATTTCCTAAGTACAAAGCCCTTGGTAGGTTAGTGATGATGCCACCCCATCACTTAGGTGGTGAAGTACTAACCCTTCACTTGGTTGATGAGTACAAACCCCCAACTCGGATAGGTTAGTGATGATGCCACCCCATCACTTAGGTGGTGAAGTACTAACCCTTCATTTGGTTGATGAGTACAAACCCCCAACTCGGTTGGTGATAATGCCGCCCTATCACCTAGGTGGTAATGTTCTAACACTTCACTCGGTTGACGAGTACAAATCTCTATCTTTTTTAGTGATGATGATACCCCATCACTAGGTGGAGAATTACTAATCCTTCTCTCGGTTAATAAGTACAAACCCCCATCTCGATTATCCGGGTTCTTAGACCCCCCAGATTGGGCATCATCTAATGCAATACTTTATGTAGAATAAATCATATACATAAGCTCATTTATTATCATAAAATTATTCATATCATATCTCATGCTTTGGACTTTTAACTCCACAAGAAACCCTAGCCGGACATTTTATCAAACACTTGGAGTGGGGGTGTGTAATGTGGCTAAAAGACCATGCAATTTAAGGATGAAATCATGCAAGAAAATCTATTGTAACACCGTCAATCAACACCTTGTAACACCCCCAAGACATTCACATCAAAACCCCTCATCAAATCCAACATTAGATCCCAGATTTAGAGCTCAAAACATGCTAAAACAACCATACTTTCATGAAGTCAAATTACTGTGTAGTAAATTCCTTAATATACAAGACCCACGTATAAAATCATCTTTAAATCATACAAATTTAGTAAAAAGGAGATTAGGGCACCATGGGTGGAAGAATCCAATGGTTAAAACCTACATACCTTAGCTTTAGAGAAGCTCTTGGTGAATATTGAAAATGGAGGCTTGAAGCTTGAAGGAAATACTTAGTTCTGGATGTATGTTTTGAGACTTGAATTTTGGAGTGAAAATATGGCTAAGTGTTTTGTTGAGTATGGGAAATGTTTAGGATGATATAAGGGTGAAATTTTGCTAAGTATAGATAATAACAAGTTTGGAAACACTTGGGCCTAACACTTAGAATATTAGGATGAACTAAAAAGACAGGCACCATTTTAATACAGAGGCGTGTCGCGGAAGCGACGTGGATTCCTCTCTGGAAACTATGTTCTTAAAATTTCATAATTACTAAATCTTTGCTCTTAAATCAGGATTAGACCCTTCTCGCCCTAATTTGGACCCCCTGAGCACGAATATGAAGTCGGATCAGTGTTCCTCCCGAAAGGGAAATAGACTTTGGTACCCTTCTCGCCCTAATTTGGACCCCCTGAGCACGAATATGAAGTCGGATTTTTGAAATAATAAATAAATTTTGAGATATATGAAAATTAAAATACTGAGCATTCTGAGGCACGTTTTTTAGGCACTTTTTGGGGCCGTTACAATATCTCCTTTTAGAGAATATTCATCCCCGAATGTACAAGAGATGTACAAGACAAGAGTGATCATTAATAAATCAGGTCCAACAAGAATGCTACATAACATGTAAAATACCATTTTCAAATTCTCAACATAAGTGTAAAATTATCATAAGTTTACCAACTTAAGCATGAATGCATATGAATGATGTAGGGACTGAAATATGAGACTTGAAATAAGATAAAGGACTTAGGATTAGTACCTTTGGCTTGAGTGGAGTGGAAACGATAAGGATATCGCCTTTGCATATTTGCTTCGGCCTCCCATGTAGCACTTTCGACTTGTTGGTTCCTCCAAAGGACCTTAACGGATGCCACCTCTTTGTTCCTCAATCTCTTTACTTGCCTATCCAAGATCTGAACTGAAACCTCCTCATAATTCATGTTATCCTCAACAACACCCACGATATCAAGAGGCACAATGGCATTAGGATCACCAATACATTTTCTCAACATAGAGACATGAAACACCGGGTGAACCAAATTCATTTCACTAGGCAACTTCAACTCATAAGCTACCTTGTCAACCTCTCTATAACCTCATAAGGACCAAGATACCTTGGACTCAACTTCCCCTTTTTACCAAAATGGACCACACCTTTTATTGGAGAAACCTTCAAATAGACCCAATCACCCACCTGGAATTCTAGGTCTTTCCTTCTTACATCGTCATAGGACTTTTGATGACTTTGGGTTGTTTTCAACCTTTCCCTAATCATCCTAACCTTCTCAAGAGCCTCCATAACCATATCCAGCCCTAATAAATCCACCTCTCCAACCTCAAACCAACCCACCGGTGATCTACAATGTCTCCCATAAAGAGCCTCATATGGAGCCATACTGATGCTACCTTGATAGCTATTATTGTAGCCAAACTCAATCAATAGAAGGTGGTCATCCCAACTACCCCTCAATTCCAATATACATGCCCTAAGCATATCTCCAAGGGTTTAAATTGCCCTTTTGGCTTGGCCATCTGTTTGATAGTAGAAGGTTGTACTAAGGTGAACTTTGGTACCAAGGCCCCTTTGAAAAGACCTCCAAAAGTGTGAATTTAATTGTGCACCACGATCCGAAGATAAAATCATGAAAAAAATCTATTGTAATTGTGCACCACGATCCGATACGATGGATAAAGGAACCCCATGTAACCTCAATAACTCATGGATGTACAACCTTGCATACTCTTCAGCCCTATATATAGTCTTAATCGGTAGAAAGTGAGTCGATTTCATCATCCTATCAACCACAACCCAAATGGAATCAAAACCTTTTCTAGACTTAGCCAACCCTCCCATAAAATCCATATTAATCACCTCCCACTTCCAAGTGGGAATCTCTATGTCTTGGGTTAGGCCACTCGACGTTTGGTGTTCGGCTTTTACTTATTGACAACATGGCAACCGGAAACAAATTTGGCAATATCCCTCTTCATGCCTATCTATCAATACACATCCCTCAAATCTCTATACATTTTGGTGGAATCGGGGTGGATAGAGTAAGAAGAATTATGGGCATCATCAAGGATCTTCTCCCTCAATCCATCAACAAAAGGCACACACAACCTTTCTCGGTACCTAAGAGCCCCATCTCGCCCTTGGGAGAAAACCTTTACTTTGCCCTTCTTTTACCAAGGCCTTCAATTCAACAAAGAGGAGTCAAGATCTTATTTTGCTAGCACCTCATCAACCAAATAAGACTTGGACCTATCAATAACCACAACACCATCATCACCACCCTCTTGACCTATCAATAACCACAACACCATCATCACCAACCTCTTCCACCCTAAACCCCCAATATAGCCAATCTATGCACTTCCCTTGCCATTCCCATGAACACTGACTTAAAGCATCCGCTACCACATTTTCCTTACTCGGATGATAATGCACACTCATGTCGTAGTCTTTAAGAATTTCTAGCTACCTTCTTTGTCTCAAGTTGAAATCTTTTTGAGTGAACATATATTGGAGGCTCTTATGATCAGTGAAGACATCCACATGTACCCCATACAAATAATGACGCCAAATCTTTAATACAAGCACAACGGCGGCTAACTCTAGATCATGGGTAGGGTTATTCCTTTTATGTACTTTGAGTTGCCTAGAAGCATAGGCTATGACCTTACCACTTTACCTTAGCACACAACCCAAACCAACTCTAGATACATCACAATACAAAACAAAACCCTCAAGCCCAACCAGTGGTAATAATATAGGAGCAGACACATGCCTATCCTTCAATGTTTGAAAGCTTCTATCACATTCATCAGTCCACACAAACTTAACCTTCTTTTGAGTAAATTTTGACATAGGGGAACCAATGGAGGAGAACCCATTCACAAATTTTCTATAGTAACCCGCAAGACCTAAGAAGCTCCTAATATTCGATGTGGTCAATGGTCTAGGCCAATTCCTAATTACATTAGTTTTCTTAGGATCCAATATTATACCATCCCCCAACACCACATGACTCAAGAATGCAACCTCCTCCTACCAAAATTCACACTTATCATATTTAGCATACAATTTCTCCTCCCTCAATCTTTACAACACAACCCTCAAATGACCCATATGCACCTCTCTACTATATGAATAGATCAAAATATCATTGATGAAGATCACAATGAAAGAATCAAGGTAAGGTTTGAAGATCCTACTCATTAGGTCCATAAAGCTGGCCGGTGCATTAGTTAACCCAAATGACATCACAATTAGATTTCTAAAGTACAAACCCCTTGGTACGTTAGTGATGATACCAACCTATCATTTAGATGGTGAAGTACTGACCCTTCACTCAGTTGATGAGTACAAATCCCTAACTCGATTGGTGATAATGTCGCCCCATCACCTAGGTAGGATGTACTAACCCTTCAATTGGTTGACGAGTACAAACCTCCATCTTGATTAGTGATGATGACAGCCTATCACTAGGTGGAGGATTACTAACCCTTCCCTTGGTTAATGAGTCCAAACCCCCATCTCGGTTATTCGGGTTCTTAGAGCCCCCGGATTGGGCATAGTCTAATGCAACACTTTATGTAGAATTTATCATATACATAAGCTTATTTCATTACCATAACATCATTCATATCATATCTTATACTTTGGACTTTCAACTCCACAAAAAACCCTAGTCGGACATTTTATCAAACATTTGGGGGAGGGGTGTAAAGGGGGTAAAAGACCATGCAATTTTAAGATAAAATCATGCAAAAAATCTATTGTAACACTATCAATCAACACCTTGTAACACCGCAAAGACATTCACATCAAAACCACTCA
>DF359092.1:57733-75606 GCA_000787875.1 Solanum virginianum
CCTAGATCCAAGATTTAGAGCTTAAAACATGTTAAAACAACCATACTTTCATAAAGTCAAATCATTGTGCAGTAAATTCCTTAATATATAACACCCACATGTAAAATTAACATTAAATCATGCAAATTTAGTAAAAAGGAGATTAGGGCACCATGGGTGGAAGAACCAAATGGCTAAAACCTACATACCTTAGCTTTAGAGAAGCTCTTTATGAAGATTGAAAATGGAGGCTTGAAGCTTGAAGAAAATACTTAGTTCTGGATGTATGTTTTGAGACTTGAATTTTGGAGTGAAAATATGGCTAAGTGTTTTGCTGAGTATTGGGAAATGTTTAGGATGATATAAGGGTGAAATTTGGCTAAGTACAATGCATATGACTTATCATACCTGCATTCAATGTTAGATGAGAAGGGCACATAATATAGGAAAAAGTATATAATAAAAGGAATATAATATAACAATATGCCATGAAATTCATGATCAAAAATAAGTTTGCGAACACTTGGGCCCAACACTTAGAATATTTTGGATGAACTTAAAAAACAGGCACCATTTTACGTGACGCGGATTCCTCTCTAGAAATTGCATTCTTGAAATTTTGTAATTGCTACATCTTTGCTCTTAAATTGTGATTAGACCCTATTTCCCCTAATTTGGACCCCTTGAATAAGAATATGAAGTTGAATTTATAAAATAACAAATGAATTTTGAGATATATGAAAATTAAAATTCTCGGCATTTCGAGGCACTTTTTGGGGTCTTTATAATTTGTGAGGAAGACGGATGGTTCTCTTCGATTGTGCATTGATTACCGACAACTTAATAGGGTTACCATAAAGAACAAGTACCCTTTACCAAGGGTTGATGACCTTTTTGATCGACTTCAAGGGGCTTGTCACTTTTCTAAGATTGATCTTTGATCCGGGTATCAACAAGTGAAAGTGAGGGAGTGTGATGTTCCAAAGATGAACTTTCAGACTAGATATGGGAACTTTGAGTTTATGGTTATGTCCTTTAGGTTGATTAATGCACCGGCTATATTTATGGCTGTCATGAATAGGGTCTTTAAACCCTACCTTGACATGTTCGTGGTGGTCTTTATTGATGATATCTTGATTTATTCCCCTAGTGAGGAAGAACATGTGAATCACTTGAGGGTGGTGTTACAAATCTTGAGGGAGGAGCAATTGTATGCCAAATATGAGAAATGTGAGTTTTCTAGTGAGGAAGAACATGTGAATCCATTGAGGGTGGTGTTGCAAACCTTGAAGGAGGAGAGGTTGTATGCTAAATATGAAAAATAGGAGTTTTGGTTGAAAGAGGTTGCTTTCCTAGGGCATGTGGTGTCGGGTGATGGCATTTAGGTGGATCCTAAGAAGATGAAGGTGATTAGAAATTGGCCTAGACCTTTGACTCCATCGAATATTAGAAGTTTCTTGGTTTTGGCAGGTTATTACTGGAGGATTGTAAATGGTTTTTCTTCTATTGGTTCCCCTATGACAAAGTTGACCCAAAAAAAGGCAAAATTTTGTCGAGCGATGAATGTGAAAAGAGTTTTCAAACTTTGAAAGATAAACTTATCTCCACTCCTATCTTGGCTCTACCGAAAGGGTTGAAAGGGTTCATGGTATATTGTGATGCCTCAAGAATTGGTTTGGGGTGTATTTTGATACAAAATGGCAAGGTGATAGCACATGCCTCTAGACAACTTAAGGTGCATGAGAAGAATTATCTCAGCCATGATCTTGAATTTGCGGCCATGGTATTTTCTTTGAATATTTTGCATCACTACTTATATGGGGTTCATGTTTATGTGTTTACATACACAAGAGTCTCCAATATGTGTTCACCCAAAAACATCTTAACTTGAGACAAAAGAGGAAGTTAGAGCTCCTTAAAGACTATGATATGAGTATGCATTATCATACCATCAAAGCTAATGTTGTGGCGATGCTCTAAGTAGAGTGTTCAAAGTAGTCTAGCTGATGTTGAGGAAGGTAGCTAGAGAGGTCCACCGGTTGGCTAGATTGGGGGTTAGGTTGGACGAAATTGATAATGGTGGTGTAGTAGTTGTTGATGATTCTAAATCTTCCTTTATTGAGGAGGTAAAAGCAAAACAAGATCTTGACCATGCCTTGCTAGAGTTGAAGACCTTGGGGAAGGATGGTAAAGTGGAGGTTTTCTCCCAAGGGGGAGATGGTGACCTTTGGTACCAAGGTAGATTATGTGTGCCAAATATGGTTGATTTGAAAGAATTGATCTTGAAAGAGGCCCATAATTCATCCTATTCCATTCACCCCGGTTCTACCAAGATGTATAGAGACTTGAGAGAGGTGTATTAGTGGGGTGGTATGAAGAGAGATATTGCCAAGTTCACATCCAAATGTCACATTTGCCAACAAGTTAAAGTTGTATATCAAAGGCCGAGTGGCCAGGCACAAGATATAGAAATTCATACTTGGAAGTGGGAAGAGATCAACATGGATTTTGTGGTTGGGGTTGCCTAAGATGAGGAAACATTCTTACTCTTTTTTGGGTTGTTGTGGATATAATGACAAAGTTGCTCATTTTCTACCAGTCAAGACTACTTATGGTGCTGAAGATTATCGATATGATCGAGGTTAGAAACAATACTAATATGGAATGAATACTAGAATGCAGAAGCAACAACAAAAAAAGAAAGAGAAGAACTAATTAAAGATATAGGAAATTCAAAGGAAAGATCCAAGAATTTCCAAGAAATTGATATTCTAAGGCCTTGACAAGATCCAAGTAACAAGTTATATATTTATGGAATAAATCGTTCTTTACTTGAGAAAATGAATCAAAACGTTAGATACGGATCTTGACCACTTTATGAGTAACTAAAGACAATAATTAGTATGTAAACTAATCACCTTCTAAAAAATACCAAAAAAATCAAAAATATCACAAGAAGAAATTACTTTACACCTCAAACTATGAACTAGTAAAGGTTTAAACATAAATTCTCAAAGTACAAGTCACAAATTTTCAAAAGAACTCTCTCAAATATTATTAATATCAATCTAATTGTCCTTAATGAAAGAAAAAAGACTCCTATATATTATAGGGTCCTTGGACGTCCAACACTCCTTAGGTTAGGCTCAATGAGTATAAAAAACCTAGAAAGAAAATATACAAGGTAAATCCTACACTAGAAAGGAATTAAAGTAACCTTAACTAGGAATAGAGCTAGTAGTTCTAGGAAAGCATTAAATGGTACTAGTATACCTTAAATAGAACAAAGAAAACATTAATAACCTATATATAAATAAGAAAATAAGGTAAACCCCAACTAGGAAAAGAATCTTGACAATTTTGGAAAGTCTGTCTAGTCTTCTCTCCAAACTTGGGCAGAAAGCAACCTTTGTTGTGGCTGATTCTTAGACTCTTCTTGACCTAATTTGCACGAAATTTAAACCTAAAATTCTTCCCCTTGGACTTGAATTTGGTCCACCAAATAATTGTAACATTTGGACAATTCATCCTTCTTGGGCTTTAGCTCTTCTTCCCCAACAAGATACCTTAGGATCTGCAATTGAAGACCATTGAGTTTTTCATTAAACTCCTTAGTTTGAGATCTTGTTATGGGCCTCTTTCGAGCTTCTAAAGCTTCATCATTTTCATCCTTTTTCCATCAATGGAATAAAGCTTTCTATGATGCTATTATTTCCCTCTTCTTTAACGGAATTTATCTTCGAATTCAAATCTGTATCAAAATAGGAAAGATCAGAAACTTTAAAAGTAGCACTAACTTAGAACTCACCAGGATAATTGAGTCTATAAGCATTGTCTCCAATCTTTTCAAGGACTTTTTACGGGCTATTTCCTCTAGGATTTAGCTTGGTTTTTCTTTTGGAAGGAAATCTTTCCTTTCTCATATGCACCCAAACCAAGTCTCCCAAGTTTAAACACAACATATTTTCTTCCTTTATTCCGTCACAATGCAACTTCCTTATTTTTATTTTCAATTACAAGTCATGTTTGTTCATGAATCTTCTTCATCATGTCAGCCTTCTTTCTTCTTGAGAGCACATCAAAAAACAAATTCTCCTTTCCTTGTTCATAGGCAATTACATAAGGAAAAGTTTCAATAAACTCCACCCATTTAGCATGCCTACGACTAAGTTTACCTTGGCTCTTCAAGTACTTCAATGACTCATGATCAGTCTTGACCACGAATTATCAAGGCCACAAGTAGTGCTACCATGTAGCTAACACCCTTACCAAGGCATATAACTCCTTATAATAAATTGATGAGTAGTTAAATATTGCTCCACTTAGCTTTTCACTAAAGTAGGCAATTGGCTTAGAGTATTGCATCAAAACAACACCTATGCCCTTACCAGAGGCATCACAATCAACTTCAAAAGACTTAGAAAAATCAGTTAATTGCAAAAGAGGAGCAAAACACAAATTTTCTTTCAGCAAGATAAATACATCATCTTGTTCCTTTCCCCATGAAAAAAATCCTATCCTTCTTAATAACTTTAGTTAAAAGAAAACCAATGGCGCTAAAGCCCCTCACAAACCTCCTATAAAAACTAGCAAGTCCATGAAAACTCCTAAATTCAGTTACACTATTAGGTATAGGCCATTCTTTAATTGCTTTAATTTTACCACCATCTACTTAAACTCCCTTAAAACTAACCACAAAACCTAAAAAAACTACACGATCCACACAGAAAGTACACTTTTTGAGATTAGCAAATAAGGATTGATTTCAAAGGACTTCAAAAAATTATTTTAGGTGCTCTAGGTGTTCATCTAGATCTTGAGAAAAGATCAAGATCTCATCAAAATACACCAAAACAAATTTTTCATGAAAATCTTTAAATACATGATTCATTAGTCTCATAAATGTGTTGGGTGCATTTGTTAAGCCAAAAGACATAACTAACCACTCATAAAAGTCTATATTTGATCTTAAAAGTAGTTTTCCATTAATCTTCAAGATTCATGCGAATCTAATGGTAACCACTTTTAAGATGAATTTTATAAAAGATTTTGGATCTATATAGTTGATCTAGCATATCATCAAAATGAGGGATAGGATGGAGATACTTTACCATTATCTTGTTGATGGCTCTACAATCCACACACTTCCTCTATGTTCCATCCTTTTTGGGTACCAATAGGACAGGAACAGAACTTGGGCTCATTCTTTCTAAAAAAAAACCCCTTTTAAGCAGTTCTTCAACTTGTCTTTGTAATTCCTTGGTCTTTTTATGACTACTCTTATAAGCAGACGTATTAGGTAGTTGAGACTCGGGCACAAAGTCTATTTGGTGCTCAATCGCTCTCAAAGGTGGAAATCCCTTTGGAGTATCATCAGGAAAAACATCTTCAAGACTGCAAAAGAGAAGAAACACTATTTGGCAAAGAAGGAGTTAGTTCTTTAAAGTTAATCAACACTTCTTTGTAAATAAGTAGTACTATATGCTGCCTCTATTTTCTAGCATTCAAACATTCTTTGGATTTTACATAGAGACTCTCTTTTTTCTTTTCCTTAATCTCGTTCCTCTAACCAAAACTTTTTATCTTTTCACTCAAATGCTCTTTTACCTCTTTACTTAGTTTGCTGCCCTCTTTCTCTTTTTCTCGACCATCTCTTTTTTTTCTATCTCTTGGCCCTTTCATTTTCCCTCAAGCTCACTTTTTATCTCTCACATTTGCTTTCCCATTGTTTCCCTCAATCATTTCTGATCTTCAAACATTTGTGAAGGAGACAATGGTGCAAGAGTAAATTTCTTACCATTATGCAAAAGACTGTACCTATTCTTTCTCCCATGATGAGTAGTATCCCTATCATATTGCTAAGGTCAGCCAAGTAAAGCATGACATGCTTGCATTGGAATTACATCACAAAGAATTTCATCTTCATACCTACCAAAAGGTCGACCAAATAAAACATGACATGCTTGCATTGGAACTATATCACAAAGAATTTCATCTTCAATCCTACCAATATTGAATGAAATCATGTATTGTTTGTTTAATTTATTTTTGCTTTTTAAATTTAACAAATTCCAAATTTAGCAAGAATCGACTCTTGATAGAACCACTCTAATACCACTCGATAGGATCTAGGTTAGAAATAACACTAATATGAAGTGAATACTAAACTGCGAAAGAAATAACAAATAAAGAAAGAGAAAAACTAATTGAAGATATGGGAAATTCCAAGGAAAGATCCAAAAAATTCCAAGAAATTGATATTCAAAGACCTTGATAAGATCTAAGTAACAACGTATAGATTTATAGAAGAATTCTGACGCCTTTACTTGAGAAAATGAATCAAAAAAATTAGATTTGGATCATGACCACTTTATGAGTAAGTAAAGACAATAATTATTATGTAAACTACTCACCTTCTAAAGAAATCCAAAAATAAATCAAATTTATCACAAGAAGAAATTACTTTATACCTCAAACTATGAACTATTAAAGGTTTAAGGATAAATTCTCAAAGAACAAGTCACAAAGGTTCAAAAGAACTCTCTCAAATATTATTAATATCAATGTGATTGTCCTTAATGAAAGAAAAAAACTCTTATATATATTATAGGGTCCTTAGACATCTAAGACTCCTTAGGTTAGGCCCAAGGAGTATCCAAAACCTAGAAAGAAAATTACAGGGTAAATCCAACACTATAAAGGAAATAAAGTAACCTTAACTATGAATAGACCTAGTCGTTCTAGGAAAGCATTAAATGGTACTAGGATACCTTAAATTGAACAAAAAAAACATTAATAACCTATATATAAATAAGAAAATAAGGTAAAACCCAACTAGGAAAAGAATCTTGACAATTTGGAAAGTTTGGCTAGTCTTCTCTCCAAACTTGGGTAGAAACCAACCTTTGTTATGGCTGATTCTTGGACTCTTCTTGGCCTTATCTGAAAAAAATTAAAGCTTAAATTCTTCCTCTTAGACTTTAATTTTGGCCACCAAATAATGGTAGCATTTGGACAATTCATCCTTCTTGGGATTTAGCTCTTCTTTCCCAACAAGACACCTTTGGATCTGCAATTGAAGCCCATTGAGCTTTTCATTAAACTCCTTGGTTTGAGATCTTCTTACGGGCCTCCTTTGAGCTTTTAAAGATTCATCCTTTTCCTTAAATAAAGTAGATCTTTGTATGATGCTATCTATTATGCCAAGTTGTATATACATGAGTTGGTTAGATTCCATGGGGTGCCTTTGTCTATCATTTCAGATCGTGGTGCTCAATTCACTTCTCACTTGTGGAGGTACTTCCAAAGAGGTCTTAGTCCCAAGGTTAAGCTTAGCATAGATTTTAATCCTCAAATGGATGGTCAAGCTGAGAGGACTATACAAACTCTTAAGGATATGCTTAGAGCTTATGTGTTGGAGCTTGAGGGTAGTTGGGATGAGCATCTTCTACTTATTGGTTTGAAGTGGGAGAGATGGCTTTGCTAGGTCTAGATTTGGGCATGGAAACCTTGGAAAAGGTGAGGTTGATAAAGGAGAGATTGGAAAAAGCCCAAAGTGGACAAAAGTCCTACTCCGAGATACTTTACCATTATCTTGTTGATGGCTCTACAATCCACACACTTCCTCTATGTTCCATCCTTTTTGGGTACCAATAGGACACTTGAGTTTAAGGTTGGTGAATGGGTTTACTTAAAGGTCTCACCCATGAAGGGTGTGGTCTGGTTTGGCATGAAAGGAAAATCAATCCCAAGGTTTGTAGGTCCTTATAAAGTTATGAGGAGAGTGGGTAAAGTTGCTTATACATTAGAGTTGCCTATGGAGATGAAAATGGTTCATCCGATCTTGCATATATCTATGTTGAGAAAGTGTATGGGTGATAAAGTGTTGTAGTGCCCTTGGATGTTGTGGGTGTTGTAGAAGATAATTTGACCTGTAAAGGGGTCCCGGTGGAGATCTTTGATAGACAAGTGAAGAGGTTGAGAAACAAAGATGTAGCCTCTGTCAAGGTCCTTTAGGGGAACCCACAAGTTGAAAGTGCCACATGGGAAGCTGAGGCGGACACAAGAAAGCGATAACCATATCTCTTCCACTCTACTCAATTTGAGGGTACTGATTTAAGTCCTATATATGATTTCAACTCTTAAGTTTTAGCTCTCATATTATTTTGCATGCATCCATGTTTTGTGTTGACAAGTTTAAGATGATTTATGACATTCATGCTGAGATTTTTGAAAATGATGTTTAAGTGCATTTGTTTCATTCATGTTGGGCTGAAATCATTATGATTACTTCTCTCATGCATGTTTCATTGACATTCGGGGATGAATGTTCCCAAGAGGGAGATATTGAAATGCCTAAAAAATGTGCTTTGAAATGCTCATAATTGTAATTTCCATATATCGCAAAATTCATGTATGATATCAAAAATTTAACTTTATATTCTCGATCAAGGGGAAAATTGAGTGAAAAATGGGTCTAACCCCAATTTTATAGCAACCATATCAAAATTTAGTTTTCCTAAAAATTGATTTCCAGTGAGGTATGCGGGACTCGTAGAAAAATATAATTTTTGCTAATTTACTATTTTCCAGAGATTATTCGTGCCCTGCTGCGATGCGCCAGTGGCACGGAGCAGTGTTGGTTTGTCCTTTGTGATGGGTCTGTGTCATTCCAAATCTAAGGATCACAAGCTTAACTTTGGAACTCAAGGATTCACTTCAAGCTCTAAGCTTTCTTCAAGCTCATCTCAAGAAAACCCAAGTTTGAGGTATGTAGGTTTTATTCATTGGGTCATTTCACCAGTAGAATCCAATCTTCCTTTTTATGAAAATTGCATATTTTCAAGTTGTATTACCTATGGGTATCTCCTATTATGAATTATGAGCATGAAGCATGTTGGGGTTCTATGAAATATTGATTGAATATGCATGACTATCTATTTCATGCTTATACCATTATTTGATTATATCTAATGGAACTATGCATGTTCTGAGCTATGAAGCTATGCTCTATCATGAACTTTTGTAATGGATTTTAAGGTACCCTACATGATTGTGGGTTGATTTGCATTAAGTTTTCTCATTTTATTTCACTCTCGAATTGCATGATTTTGAACTAGTACCATAAACCCACCAAGTGTTTGGTAAAATGTCAAGTCAAGAATTCTCAAGTTATTGATGATCTATTTATTTCAATGTTACTTACAAGTTATACAAGTTATGATTATTTCAAGTATTCTTGGGATTTGACTTAGCACCGATTGAGGCGTAAGATAGGGGCTCGACTCAAGGGGTCCTTATATAAATTCTTTTGTCTCTAAACTATGTGCCACCATAGGATTATGATTATTACACTTGTTATACTAGTGGATCCATCTAGTCATGTTAGCATGTTTGGTACTTGGCAATTAGACAACACCTCACCGAAGGGTGTCATGCTTGTTCCACCTTGCTGAAGGGGTGTCATGCCTTGGATTACAAGTTATAGGTATTTGGTCAATGTCGGCTGAGGTCGCTTCCCACATATATGTATGCTATATATATTGTGCAAGATGAATGATTTACAAGCATGTTTACTATGAGCAATGATCATGCATGCCATATTGAGATTTTATATCTATTGCTTATGATTATGCATTTTGACTATATTGGCTTACGTCTTGTTGCATTGCATCCCACATACTTAGTACATTCAAATATACTAACACATACTCTATGCCTACATGATATTACTATGTAGGGACTGGAGCACCATTTTATAATCCTCCATGTTGCTAGTACGATCCATTGAAGCAAGCTTTGGTGAGTCCTCAAGTCCGAGGACACTATCTTTATTACTCATTCTATTTTGAGACTTTTTTATGTTGAACACTTGTTACAATGAGGGTGAGCCCAAAATGTGTCTTGGCCCCCACTCCATTCCATGTGGGAGGTGTTATTGGATATTATGATGTATTTATGGTTGAGCTTGACTCTTTTATGATTTAATGATTGTCAAAGATTTCCCTTAGTCCCATTTCCCTTTTTATTATATCTCTTGTTGTTGTTTACTATGCTTCCGCAACCAAGGATGTGTGATTGATATGCTAAGAGGCAAGTTTTGGTCCATTCGGGTTTCCATTCGCCATGTCATGTCAAGGTCCTAGGCTTGGGTCGTACAGGAACAACCTACACATTCTCCCTTCTAGAGTCTTCTGCACTTCGCACAACCTAGGCTTTGGGGTGAGGGAGCAACCCCCTTGTCCTTTGTTGTCTGGGGAGGAGGAGTGTTGGTGGATCCTTGAACACCTTGCTTTTGGCCACTTTGGAACTTATGACAACCACTCTTTTGGTAAGAATATCTGCTACCATCAACTGGGCCCTCTTGGACTCCCTATCCCTCTTGCAGAGCTTCTCCTCTTTAATTTGCTCTACATATTTTATCAAATGGGAGATATCCATCTCCTTAATTGACTAGCATAGTCATCTTGCATTCCTTGGAGACCAAACTAGAGATGCTGGAGATGAACTTACTTATGCAAACCGTAAAATCTACGACCATAATGGGCGCATACTTTGATAGCTTGGTGAATTTGAGGGCGTACTCCCTCACGCTCATGGTCCCTTGCATAAGATTTATAAACTCTTGGACCTTCACCTCCCTAAGCTCAATTGGGAATAACTTCTCCAAGAAAGTGCACTTGAACTCTTCCCAACTGATAGGACCCGCTTTTTAGCCCATATCATCCTCCCATTATTCATACCAAATCTTGGCAACCACTTTGAGTTGGTAGGACAACAACTCGGGTTTCTCCTCCGATGGAATGCCCATCACTGCAGTCCATGGGGTTGTCACGACCCAAGCCTAGGGCCTAGATATGACAGGTGAAAGGGGACCCCGAATAAATCCCAAACAAGCTTCATAACATATCATTACACATCCTTGGTCGCGGAAGCAATTAAACATGACAATAAGAGATAAGTACGAACAAGGGGAATTGGGACTATGGGTAAACTTTCATATTATAAACATCCATAACAAGAGAGTCAAGGCTCATAGCATAGATACATAATATGTCCAATAACACCTCTACTATATAAGATAAGGGGGAGCCAAGACAAAGCAACCGGGCTCACCCTCATAGTCAATACGTAAGTCAAAGAGAGAAAGTCTTAATACTCATGCCCTAAAAAAAGGGGAGGCACGACTGGCGCTTGATACCGTTATTGGCCGAGTAAGCCACTAAACATGCTAGTTAATTACACTAGGGCCCCTGAAGAAGATTGGGCAGCATAACATTTGAAAAAGCTAAGCCTAGACCATTTAGGTCATGACCTGGTCGATAACAAATCATGTAGAACAAGATAGGTAAATCAAAATAATAAAGTACTAGCTACCCGACAAGGCTGCAATAACAGAGGTACAGATACACACTACATATACATGCCACTCCTATGACTAGAGACTGAAAGGCACCAAAGCACCAACCCAAAATAACATATCCACAATAGTCTCTAAGAAAACCACTAATACTGCCGGGATAGGGCCTCGACTATACCCAATTGTAAAACAAAAGTAGCATCCTATTAAAGCTCTAGGAAAAAGTGGAGCTTACCAACTCACAACTGAACTGGGCTCTTAGTGAAGGGGTCGATCAGAGTCCCTACCTGAAAGGAGTCATAACTAATATCATAAATACATAACTCGTCCAACAAACACCTCTAAATAAATAGATAGAGCGAGGGCCAAGACAAAGCTACCGGGCTCACCCTCATAATAAATATAATATAAGATAATGTCTCAATAAACAGATAATAGTAACATAGACTAAGGTCCCTGAAATGGAGGACTCACTAACAAGCTTGGAATAGCACCGACTAGCCACGTAAAGTAGGAGGATGATCAACTTAAGCGCCGATTCCTATATGGTGAGATCATGTAGGCAAGAGTACGCATTAGTACGTTTAAATGTACTAAGTATATGGGATGCAATACAACAAGAAGTAGACATCATAATCTACAAGTGAATATTTGCACCAAGAAATGAATCTGAATTTTAGGATGACTGATCCTTTTAATCTAGTTCATATAATGTCTTTCTCGGGAGCTCGAGGAGAAGATTCCTAAATGAGTTATACAATATGCCATGTATAATCAATGCTTAAGTAAAACATGCTTAAGTAACAGTCTTCTGCACTTCGCACAACCTAGGCTTTGGGGTGAGGGAGCAACCCCCTTGTCCTTTGTTGTCTGGGGAGGAGGAGTGTTGGTGGATCCTTGAACACCTTGCTTTTGGCCACTTTGGAACTAAAGAAGAGACCAAGTTAGTTGTTCAAGGTATAAACCCCTTGGTGGTTGGGTGGTATAAACCCCTCAAATGGTGGAGGGTAATGACACCTTCCCAACACAGTGATGAAGTATAAACTCCTTGCATGATTGATGAATATAAACCCCCAACATGGTTACATGGGCTCTTATCCCCCTAGATCGGGTATGGTCTAATGCAACACCTTCTATAGGATTCATCATATAATCTAGTACAACACTTCATATAGGAATAATCATATACATAAGATCATTTCATCATCATAATATCATTCATATCATATATCATGCTTTGGACCTTCAACTACTTAAGAAACCACATCCGGATATTTTATCAAACACTTGGGGGGATGTAATGGGGGCAAAAGACTATGCAATTTAGAGATGAAATCATGCAAGAAAATCAATAATAAAACCATCAATCAATACCTTGCAAGACCCCCAAGACATTACATCAATACCCCTTATCAAATCTAAGATTTGAAGCTCAAAATATGTTAAAACAACCATACTTTCATGAACTAAAATCATTGTTCAGTAAATTTCTCAATATACAAGACCCACATGTAAAATCAACTTTAAATGATGCATTATTAAGCAAAATAGGATTTATTCACCATGAGTGGAAGGACCTAATGGTTCAACACCACATAATTTAGGTCTAGAGTTGCTTGAAATTGAGTTTAGGAAGAATGGAGTCTTGGAAATGATCTTTGAATCCAATCTTGTTCTTGGGTTTCTTTGAAATTACATTAGGGATTGATGAAGGCTTTTGACATAATTGAGAGTGTATTTGAGATGAGAGCAATAAGTGTTATCCTTTGGGATAATGCTTAGGTCTTTTAGGAAGATTAGGATAGCATTGGAAGTCTAAAAAGGGCATTAGAGTAATTAAAATTTACAAAGACGCCATAAGTGAACAGATGGAAAAATTGGCAAAGTATCATCTCACTGGAGACTTGACTGACTGTGTGGCACTCCAAGGGTCATGTGGAGTACCCGTGAGACATGACTTAGAAAGAAAAAAAGGAATTGGAGTACTTGAGAAAAAGTTAGCATCGACGTCACTTTGACAGTTGCTTTAGCGGACCACGTGGGGTTACACGGACTATTTACTGGTCCATCCCACCTCACTTAGATAAAAAGTTGTACGTCTCCACAGGCTCAGGTGCCATTGGCCGTCCCACAACACACGGCCCTTCAACAGTGCCTGTGGTACCAACCTTAGCCACATTTTTCCCCAAGTCCAACAAGCTTGCTTTGGCACACCTTGTGGCCATCCCCACGGTCAGTGGTTGGCCACATGGCTAGTGCTACCTTTCTTGGTACAAAAAATGGCTCTTTCCAACCCCAGCTACCCTAAATGGCCCATCAAAGGGCGCACTGGCTATCAAGCTGCCGTGTGAGTTCACTGCATGGGAGGGTCTCACGAAAATTGTCATAACTCCTTCATTCAAACTTGAAATAAGGTGAAACCAAGTGCATTGTGAAGCTAACTCAAAGAGATTTCATTTGACATGTAGTGGGACACCCAGTTCTAAATTTGTTAAAAGTTATTCTAGTTTAATGTTGACTCTTCCATGAACTATCATCCAAAACTTAACTCTTAGGGAAGTCTTGAACTCCTTTAGGTACTAGGAGTCTCCCATGAACCTAATACACCCCGAATCTAACCAATAAGGTTTGAAACATAGATACATAAGAGCATAGAGTTATGAGATGTCACAAGGAATTATATGTCTTTCTACCTTACGGCATGGCCTTTTCGGTGGTAAATCCATACATTACGATATGATCTTTTCGATAGGAACTATTAAACTACTCTACCTTACAACATGGCCTTTTCGATAGGAACCATTAATCACTCTACCTAATAGCATGGCCTTTTTGGTAGGAACCATAAAACTAGCTCATCAAACCATTAAATTCAAGTATCAAGGAAGAACTCCTCATTTTCCCAAGAACAAACATAAGCCCCACCAATCCACTTACAACACCATAGACACTTTCTCATGAAACACTCATTTAAACATATCCATACATCACTTTCATCATCATTCCACTATTATTTCATCATCATATAGATATTCAACTCATAATACATGCATTAGACCTTTAATTCCTCAAGAAACCATAACCGGACATTTTATCAAACACTTAGAGGGTGGTAACGCTAGTGTAAAATCATGCAATTCAAGAGTGAAATAATGCTAGGAAATTCAGTGTAAAACCTTTAATAGATTCTTGGTAACACCCTCAAGAAATATACATCAAAACCCTTCATCAAATCTTACAATAGATCTTGGTTTCATACTCAAAACATAGCAAAACAATTACATTTTTCATAAACCCCAACATAGTATGCAATGATTTTTCAGAATAAATAAGACCCATGAGTAAATCAACTTTAAATGATGCAATTTTGAGGAAAAGGAAGCTTAGGCATCATGGGTGAAAGGAACCCACGAAAGAAACCCACATACCTTATCTTAGAGATGAACTTGATGAAGATTGGAGATGGAGACTTGAAGCTTGAGTCCAATCCTTAAGATCCGGAAAGGGTTTTAAGACTTGAATTTAGGAGGTGAAATATTGGCCAAGTGATTAAGTGAATATTGGGGAATGTTTAGAATGATATGAGGGTGAAAAATGGCTAAGTCTAGGTATATTCACATTTGGGGACACTAAGGCCCAAGACTTAAAAGCCTTGGACCGCAAGAAAAACAACTGGGCAGAATTTACACATGTCCGTGATGGAGGCCCATTGCAGTACTATCGTGGACAGATACTGGATAACCAAAATTATGAAAATTGAAATTGCTAATTGTTTGATCTTAAATTAGGGTTAGACCCAATTTCCACTCAAAATGACCTCATGATCAAGAATATGAAGTTGAATTTTTGATATCGCGCATGAATTTTGAGATATATGAATATTATGATTCTGAGTACTTTTGAGGCACATTTTTCTAGCACTTTTTGGGATCGTTATAGGGTCCTCCTCTGTCTTAGACCCATGAAATTTTGATGGGTTCATCTACATATAGGCATGCAATCTAGAGGCCAAAGTAGGTACTTAGGTAGGAACGACTATCTCCCAGTTGCCTTTGTTGGCCAATGCTTGGGCCAAAAAAGTAAAGATGGCTTGAAACTCCATATGAAACACTCCATTATCTTGTTGGAGTTGAAGAACATATTTTCAGGAGTGCCTTGTTGATGGGGAGCTCTTCGTAGCGGCATGATCTAAAAATAAGCAAAAGGCTATTGTTAGTTAATGAAAAACCTTATTCAACTAAGGAATGATATGAATAAGAAAGAAGAGAAGACTTTCCTAAACCATCCCATAGCCTCTTACTCAAGACAGTGGCGCACTTCACAACCTTGAATAAGACTTTATGTTATGGGGTATGCATGGATATCAGAGGAACATTTTTATACCTCGTGCAATAATACCAAGTTTGTAACAACTCAACCTAGGGGACCTAGTCATCATAAGGTGAATGATATAACCATAGGCACCTCACCTAGGCCATCTTAAGCATCTCAAGCATTCATGGGCATAAATACTTAAGAATGAAGCAATGGATCACACCAAGGTATAAAAGGGACTATGGGCCTTTTTAAAGCAATGAAGCAATATTAGAAAGCAATATGAATAACTAACATAACTTGTCCATAAGCATACCAATTGATATATTGATGGATGAAATCAGTAACGATCAGTCTCTATCAAATAGAAAATGACGCCATAATTCTGCAACATAGAAAGTAAATGCCTCAAAAAGGCAATAAATACATAATCTAAAAACTAAATACAAGGTAGAAAAGGAAATGGTAGAGTCTCAAACTAAGGGCTCACCACAAATAAAAGTGCTAGTCTTGAACGCTGAATACTAGCCACGAGCTAGTGGTTGAGTGCCTATCCTTACATGATTAAATCATGCAGAAAAAATATGCATTAATACATTGGAATGTATTAAGTATGTAAGATGTAATGCATGTATGAAATTTTAATGCCATCATTAATAAATATAACATAACATATAAGTATAAATGAGATAAAAGATACATACAGTGAGTTTAACCATGCACAAGGAATATATCTCTATATGAATAAGAAGAGTCAATGTATGACAAAGCACATGTAATGGAAACATATCATAGTATCATAAACTTGTGGGAGTAGACATTAACCAACATATAAGACCATGGGATCTACTACATAGAATCCAACATAACCCCTCACGTTCGCATGGGGAGACCACTTGACGGGTGGAACTCCAACAATTTCACATGCATCTTAATAACATAAATAGCCTACATAAATCCACTAGCCTAGGCTACAAAGGGCTCCTATGATGACACATAGTTAATGCTTTGAGATTTTGCTTTAATGATTCATGACTCAACTAACAAAATGAAACCTAATTCCAAGTCCACTCGGTAATAAGTCATCCCACATATTCTGTAAAATAAAACTTAGCATCATAGAAGTAGCTCAAACTTTAGGAACTACCAAGTGAGAATTGTCCTTTCTTCTTGGGGACCTTTCTTAAACATCATTAGGATAATTGTCAACATGCTTATATCTTTAACGAATAATCATTTTAAAACATAACTTTTTAATACCCTAATCATCATCATAAATCATGCAAAGCTTTACTTGAAAACTATGTAGGTTAGACTTTTTAAATGGAACAATTATAAATCACATATGACATGACGAAATTTATCTTTTAAGGACCAACGAAAATGCCCACATTTCATCATTATCAAAACTCATCATTTGGGTGATCATCAATAGCTTAAAACATGCATATACTTGGTAAAATATGATAGGATATCATCAAGAGCATTTAATCACATAGAACATCATAAACTCATCATAAGAGTGCATAATATCTTAAAAGAACTTAAAAAAGCTAAAATACTTAAAAGAAAACTTTATGTGTGGAAGGGTACCCATAAATCAGCTCATATACCTTAGAAATCTTAGGGGAGAATAAATTTGAAGCGCTTGAGATAAACCTTGGAAACCCTAGCTTGCCTGCCCATTTCTAGAGAGAGTTTTGCCTTAGTAAAATTTAGAGTGGAAGAATGAGGGACCTAGGGCTTTAAGGATGATTTAGGTCACATCCCCACCTTTGGGCCGTGATTGACACCCGTTTGGGGCTTCCAAAACACAGTAACAAACCAGATTCCAAAATAAGTTAATATTCATTTTAGAAAAATTTTGGCAGAGTTTCTTTTGTTTTACTGACTATCCACCTGAAATAGAAAGATTACAGCGAACCAACAGAGAAGTCACAAACATAGACAGATATATATGCGGGCCGACAAGGTCACTGCTGCAGTCCTGCCGCCTAATAACCACAACATATGTACAGAATTCCAAACTAACTGAACAACCCATACTCACAGGAGCCCACAGACCTCTATACAGACATACTGACAGACAATACGGGACAGGGCCCCATCGTACCCCAAAATGAATATAGTACAGAATAACCAATAGTAATACCAAAAGTAGCTTAGGAGGAAAAGAGCTCTTCAGACTGCAAGCTGGGGTCCTAAGAGGTAGCCTGATACC
>DF359091.1:1373-11483 GCA_000787875.1 Solanum virginianum
GTCATTCAAGACCATAGAATTCATTAAAATAACTCACAAGATGAAGAATCACAACTTACCTCATAACCCTTTTGAACACTTCAAACTTCACCCACGAAAATCTACGGGTTTCCTCAACAAATCAAACCTTCTACGACTCTTGGGGGATCCCGTATACCAAACTTTAAGCCTTAGAATTGAAGAAACAAGTAAAAACAACAAATTTTTCATGATCACTGTAGCAAACCCGAGAGCAAAAGTACTGTAGGTGGTACCAAAATACAATTGTGCGGGTTCTAACACCCTCGACGTGACACGACAAATGGGAAACTCAAAGGGACCCCAAACAAGTCTCTTAACATATCATTACACATCATTAATCGTGGAAGCAATTAAACAACATCATTAGATTAGAAATAAGGGTAAAGGGGCTAAAGGGTAACCTTTCATAACATAAACATCAAAACAAGAGAGTCAAGACTCATACATAACATGTCCAACAAAACCTCTAAAACTTAGATAGGAGCAGGGGCCAAGACAAGTGATCGGGTTCACCCTCATAGTCAATACATATATAAAAGAAAGATAGTCTTAGTACATAGTATGAGATCATAGACATTGTCCTCGGAATGGAGGACTCACCAACTAGCTTGAGAGAAATCATATTAGCCATGTTGAGAATGATTCTCAAGTGAGGCTCCAGTTCCTACATGGTGACATCATGTAGGAATAGAGTATGCGTAAGTACATTTGAATGTACTAAGTAAGTAAAATACCATGCAACAAGATATAAGCAATATAATCAAAATGCATAACATAGGCGATGAATAAACATGTAGCAATATGGCATGCATGGAAGATTCTTAAAGTAAATCATGTTTACATAGAACATAATACATGTTCAAGAAGAGACCATCATTATAGAATTTATAGTCTATTGAGGTACCAACCCTTTAATTGGTTAATGGATCATCCCACCCTACCACCTATGGTGATTGAGGTACCAACTCCTCAACACGGTTATCAAGGTACAATCCCCTTAATTAGTTGGTGGATCATCTCACCATACCGTCCATGGTGATTGAGGTATCAAAGCCTCAACCTGATTATCAAGGTACAAACCCCTCGACATGGTTATCAAGGTACAAACCTCTCGACATGGTTACCCGGGCCCATAACCCCCCGAGTTGGGCATGGTTAATTTCCAACATGGTATAGAAGAATGTCATATAAATACATTCTTTTCACCATCATAAATACATTCAACTCATCATACATGCATTGGACCTTCAATTCCTTAAGAACTCATAACTAGACGTTTTATCAAACACTTGGTGGGTGTGTAGTACTAGTGTAAAATCATGCAATTTAGGGATGAAATCATGCAAGAAAATTCAATGTAAAACTATCCATCAATACTTGGTAATACCCTCAGGAAATATACATCAAAACCCTTCATTAAACCCCATAATAGATCTTAGATTCGTAGCTCAAAATATGCTAAAACAGTCACCATTTCATGAAACCCTAACATAGTTCATTGTCTAATTCATAATAAGTAAGACCCATAAGTAAATCAACTTGAAGTCATGCAATTTAGGTAAAAAGAAGCTCAGAATTCATGGGTGAAAGAAACTCATGAATGAAACCCACCTACCTTAGCTTTGGAGAATTTCTTGGTGAAGATTTTAATGGAGACTTGATGCTTGGATGAATTCCTTAAGATCTAGAAGAGATTTGGACACTTGAATTTTGAGAGAATAATTAGTCTAAGTGTTTGAGAATGTATTGGGAATGTCTTAAATAATATGCAGGTGAAATATGGCTAAGTATAGGTGTTTTTATGCATGGAAAGGCTTAGTCCCAAGACTAAATAAATATTTGAGAGTATATTGGGGAATGCCTTGTATGATATGAAGGTAAAGATGGCTAAGTATAGATATTTTCAAACATGGGAGGGCTTAGGCCCAAGACCCAAAAGCTTTAAAACGAGATGAAATCACTTGCAACAAAATACACAGGTCCGCGTCTGGTTTGCGATGCAGACCTATCATGGAGGTATATTTTACAGTGGTCCACGATGGAGGCATGTCGCGGTAACATCATTGACAGACACTGCATAAGGGATTTTAAAAAAATTGAAATTGTTATTCGTTTGCTCTAAAATCAGGGTTAGACCTATTTCCCACTCAATTTTTCCCTCTGAACAAGAATATGAAGTTGGGTCTTTGATATCCCGCACATATTTTGAGATATATAGAAATTATGATTTTGGCACTTTCGAGGCACATTTTTGAGCACTTTTTGGGGTCATTTCAGTATCTTCCCCTTGGGAACATTCATCCCCAAATGTCAATGAAAGGTATATGATAGACGTAAATGAGACAATTTTAGCACACATAATGATGCAACAATACACGTAACATCATTTCAAAAATCTCAACATAAGTGTAAAAATCATCATGAACTCTTCATTTAAACATGAATGTATGCAAATGTCATGGGCTGAAACTCAGATTTGAAATCACATAGAGGACTTAGATAAACACCTTAGGCTTCAGTGGAGTGGAAAAGATAAAGATATCACTTTTGCATGTTCGCGTCGGCCTCCCATGTAGCACTTTCGACTTGTTGATTCCTCCGAAGGACCTTAACAGAAGCCACATCCTTTTTCCTTAACCTCTTCACTTGTCTAAACAAAATCTGAATCGGGACCTCTTCATAGGTCAAGTTTTCTTCAACAACAACCACAACATCAAGAGGAACAATGGCATTAGGGTCTTCTACATATTTCCTCAATATAGATACATGAAAGATCGGATGAACTAAATCTATTTCACAAGGCAACTCTATTTCATAAGCTACCTTGCCAACCCTCCTTATCACCTTATAAGGACTAACATATCTTGGACTCAACTTCCCCTTTTTACCAAAATGAACCACACCCTTCATGGGAGAAACCTCCAAATAGACCCAATCACCAACTTTAACTTCAAAGTCTCTTCTTCTCACAACGGCATAGGATTTTTGACGACTTTGGATTATTTTCAACCTTTTTCTAATCATCATAGCTTTCTCAAAAGCCTCCATAACCAGATCTGGTCTCAACAATGCCACCTCTCTAACCTCAAACTACCCAACCATTGATCTACAATGTTTAACATAGAGAGCCTCAAAAGGAGCCATATCAATGCTACAATGATAGCTATTGTTATAGGCAAACTCAATCAATGGAAGATGATTATCCCAATTGCCCTTAAGCTCGAATACACAAGCCATAAGCATATCCTCAAGTGTTTGGATAGTTCTTTTAGCTTGGCCATCCGTTTGAGGGTGAAAGATTGTACTAACTTTAACTTTTGTACCAAGACCCTTTTGAAAGGACCTCCAAAAATATAAAGTAAATTGAGCACCACCATCCGATATGATGGACAAAGGAACCCCATGCAACCTCACCAAGTCATGAATATACAACCTAGCATAACCTTCAGCCCCATATGTGGTCTTAATGTCTTGGGTTAAGACACAATCTCTATGTCTTGGGTTAAGACACCCGGCCTTTGATGTTTGGCTTTAACTTGTTGGCAATTATGACAATCAAAAACACATTTGGCAATGTCCCTCTTCATACCTCCCTACCAAAACACATCCCTTAAATCTCTATACATTTTGGTAGAACCGGAGTGAATAGAATAAGAAAATTTATGAGCCTCATCAAGAATCTTCTCCCTTAAGTCATCAACACAAGGCACACATAACCTACCTTGGTACTAAGGGCACCATCTTCCCCTTGGGAGAAGACCTCCACCTTTCCATTACTAACTAAGGCCTTCAATTCTAACAAGTAGGGATGAGGTCTTTATTTGCTTTCACCTCATCAACCAAGGAAGATTTTGAACCATACATAACAACAACACCACCATTAGAACCTCTTCCAACCTAACTCCAAATCTAGCCAGCCGATGGACCTTCCTAGCCACCCCTTTGCCACCATCATCAACATGTACTAGGCTACCCATAAACACCTTACTTAATGTATTAGCCACTATATTAGCCTTACCGAGATGATAATGCACACTCATGTCATAATCCTTAAGAAGTTTTAGCCATCTTCTTTGTCTCAAGTTGAGATATTTTTGAGTGAAGACATATTGGAGGCTCTTATGATCGGGGAACACATCTACATGCACCCTATACAAATAATATCGCTAAATTTTTCAGAGCAAATACTACGGCGGCCAATTCAAAATCATGAGACACACCAACATGCACCTCATACAAATAGTGATGCTAAATGTTTAAAGAAAAAACCATGGCGGCTAATTCAAGATCATGAGTAGGATAATTCTTTTTATGTACTTTGAGTTGTCTAGAAGCATAGGCTATCACCTTACCATTTTACATCAACACACAACCCCAGCTAATCCTTGAAGCATCACAATATACAACAAACCCTTTTAACCCTTCTGGTATTGACAATATAGGAGCAAATACAAACTTATATTTTAATGTTTGGAAACTATTTTCACACTCATCGATCCACATAAATTTAGCCTTCTTTTGGGTCAACTTAGTCATAGGAGAAGTAATAGAAGAGAACCCAATCTCCCCCTTGGGAACATTCATCCCCAACTGTCATAGAAGCATACATAAGAAGAGTAATCATGAATAAATTAGCCCTAACAGAATGCAATTATGCACCACAAACCTCCGGTAGTAACCCGCTAAGCCCAAGAAGCTCCTAATATCTAACGGGGTCAATGGTCTAGGCCAATTTCTAATCACATCTATCTTTTTAGCATCCACCTTAATACCATCCCCCGACACCACATGACCTAGAAAGAAAATCTCTTTTAACTAAAATTCACATTTCTCATACTTAGCATACAACTTCTCTTCCCTCAATCTTTGTAGCACTACCCTCAAATGACTCTTATGCTCCTCCTCACTATGTGAATAGATCAAAATATCATCAATGAAGACCATAACAAATAAATTAAGGTTGGTTTTGAACACCCTATTCATAAGATCTATGAAGATGGTTGGTGCATTGGTCAACCCAAAGGAAATCACAATAAACTCATAATGCCCATACCTAGTTCAAAAGGCTATCTTGAGAATATGACACTCCCTCACCTTCACTTGATGGTACTCGAACTGAAGATCAATCTTAAAGAAGTGACTAGCCCCTTGCGATTGGTCAAATAACTCATTTATCCTTGGAAGAGGATACTTATTATTTATGGTAAACCTATTGAGTTGCCGATAGTCAATACTGTAACGACCATAAAAAATGCCCAAAAATGTGCCTCAGAAGAGCCCAAAATTATAAATTTCATATATCTCAAAATCCATGTGTGATATTAAAAATGACTTCGTATTCTTGATCAGGGTCAAATTGAGTAGAAATAGGTCTAATCCTGATTTAAGAGCAAATGATTAGCAGTTTCATTTTTTGTAATTTTTGATTTCCAGAATCTATCTTGACGGTACCGCAATGTGTAGTCATCATAGACCTATGTGAATCATGCCTTCGCAATAGATTTGTATCACAGACCAGACGTGGACCTATGTATTTTGCTTCCAGTGATTTTTATCTCACTCCAAGGCTTTAGGGTCTTGGGCCTAAGTGTTCCTAAATGCGCAAAATACCTATATTTACCCATTTTCACCTTTATATCATTCTTAACATTTCCCAACACTCATTCAAAAACTTAGCCAATATTTCATCTCCTAAATTCAAGTCTTAAAATCCTCTCTGAATCTTAAGGAATTCAACCAAACTTCAAGCCTTCATTTCCAATCTTCATCAAGTTTATCTCCAAAGTTAAGGTATGTGGGTTTCTTTCCTGGGCTCCTTTTACCTAGGATACCCAAGCTTCCTTTCCCCCTAAATTGCATGATTTAAAGTTTATTTACAAATGTGTCTTAATTATTATGAAAATCACTGCTCGTTATATTGGGGTTTATGAAATTGTGACTATTTTACTATATTTTGGGCTATGAATCTAAGATCTAATGTGATCTTTGATGAAGGATTTTGATGTATATTACTTGAGGGTGTTGCCTAGTATCTATAAATGATTTTATGTTGAATTTTCTAGCATGATAAGACTCTTGAATTGCATGGTTTTATAGTAGCACTACACACCCTCTAAGTGTTTGATAAAATGTTTGTTTATGGTTTTTTGAGGAATTGAAGGTCCTATGCATATGTTATGAGTTGAGTGACTATATGATGATAAAATAATGATGGAATAATTATGAAAGGGAATATATATATATGATGATGAAAGGAAAGGAGTGTGTGTGTGTGTATATGTGCATATATATATATATATATATATATATATTATCTCTATAGTATTGGGGATGTCTAAGCCTAGCTCAGGGGGTTGTAGGCCGGCTAACCTTGTTGAGAGATTGGTACCTCGATCGCCTAGCTTTGGGGGGAGTAGGCTCGGATAACGTTGTTGGGGGTTTGTACCCATCAACCTTGTTGAAGGTTTGTACCCATCAACCTTGCCTTCCTAGCCACCCCTTTGCCACCATCATCAACATGTACTAGGCTACCCATAAACACCTTACTTAATGTTTAGGGGTTTTGTACTCCATCAAGCTCATGAAGGGGTTTATACCTTATGCGCCTATCCAAGGGGGGTGGTATTCCTTGGATTGCACTAAGAATGGTCACTCCTTACACTTACTTTATGATCCATATAAACATAATTTACTACGAGCATTTTCCATGCATGGCTTATTGCTATATGTACTCATTGCTATGCTTATGCATTTTGATTATGTTGCTTTCACTTGTTGCATTGCATCCTACATACTTAGTACATTTAAATGTACTAATGCATACTCTATGCCTATATAATGTCACCATGTAGGAACTGATGTATTGCTTGATCATCCTCTTCTTCCACATGGCTAGTACGATTGTCTGTCAAGCTTGTTGGTGAGTCATCCATTTCGAGGATGTTGTTTATGATCTCTTGTTATGTAACTAAGACTGCTTTACTTTTATTTGTGTATTGACTATGATGGGGAGCCCGATTATTTGTCATGGCCCCCGCTCTTATCTATGTTGTAGAAGTGTTGTTGGACATGTTATGTATCTATGATACGATTCTTAGATTTATTATTTCTTTGATGTTATGATATGGAGGTCTATCCTTAGTCATAATTCCCTTATTTATACTTGTCTCTCATTATCATTTTGATAGCTTCCGCGACCATGGATGTGTAATGATATGCTACGAGACTTGTTTGGGGTTCTTCGGGTTTTTTATTTGCCGATCACGTCTAGGCCCTAGGCTTGGGTCATGACAAAGATGGTATCAAAGCACTAGGTTGTTAGATCCTCGGAGTCCAACATATCACATTTATTAGAGTCTTATTCATGGTTGTGTTGTGCACCACAACTATGAGCAGGAGACTATGAGATGTTTAGGAAATATTTCCCTTTTTCATGTTCGAAGTCGTTCTATAGAGTTGAAGTTTGTTTTCCCCCTAACTATTTTCCTTTACTATGCTAGATCATGCCTAACATGAGACGAAGACGAGCTCGCACACACAAGGAGCAACCGGCCAATGGAGAGCTTAGGGATGCTCTCACCTTACTTGCACAATTTATGGCTAATCAAGCCAATCAAGCCAATCAAGGGGACCAAACCCCTCATGCTCCTACACCAGCTTCTCAAGTGAGAGACTTCATAAGAATGAATCCCCCATAATTCCATGGGTCAAGGGTGAGTAAGGACCTCAAGAGTTTATTGATGAGGTCTATATAATTTTATCTATCATGGGTGTGAGGTCAGAGGATAAGACAGAGTTTGCGGCCAACCAACTCAAAGGGGTGGTACAAATATGGTACAACCAATGGGAGGAGGAAAAGAGAGTCAACTATGTGGTGCTTTGGGAGGAGTTCAATGTGGCATTTCCCCAATCGGTTCTTCCCCCTTGAACTTAGGGAAGCTAAGTTTGTGGAATTTACGAATTTGAGACAAGGGTTTATGGGTGAGAGGGAGTATGCCCTCAAGTTCACCCAACTTTAAAAGTTTTCTCCTCATTTGGTGGCCGACTCAAGATCTAGGATGAACAAATTTGTGATGGACGTTTTTGACTTGGTTAGTGAGGAGTGTCGGTCTGCCATGTTGATTAGTGACATGGACTTGTCATGTTTGATGACCTATTTCGAACAAATGGAAGATGAGAAATTGAGGAACAGAAGGGGTCATGAGGCCAAGAGGGCCCATTTTCAGGGTAAGTTCAAAAAGAATGGCCGGTACCGCCGAGGCCAAGGGTCTTCTCATGCATTTTAAAAGAGGTTTGCAAATGATTTTTCGAGGCCCAAGGTGTTAGGGGTGTGGCTCCTATTGATGTGCGTTCGAAGTATGGTAAGGGTCATGGTGGCCCATGCTTGAGGGATACCGGTGCTTGCTATGGTTATACAGAAATAGGGCATATGGCAATAGATTGCCCTCAAAATCACAACAAAGATTAGGAGGTCTGTCCTCAAGGTGCTAATGTGGTTACTTTGGGGAAAGGTGGCCGACAAAATGGTACCCTAAGGTACAATCAATTTTATGCTTTGCATGAGAGGCATGGGTTGATGTGGTCCCTGATGTTGTTACCGATATGTTGAAAATCTTTGACTTTAATGTGTATGCATTGATTGATCTGGGTGCCACACTTTCTTTTGTTACCCCCTTTATTGCCAAAAAGTTCCATGTTGAGATCGAATTATTGCATGAGTCATATGAGGTACCTACTCCTATTGGTGCATCTATTGTTGCTAGAAAAGTCTATAGAAGTTGTCCTATTTGCATCTTGCACAAAATGTTTCCTTGTGATCTTGTTGAGTTGGACATGGTTGATTTTGATATCATTCTTGGGATAGATTGGTTGCATGCATACTATGCTTCTATTGATTATAGAACCCATAGGGTTAAATTCCAAATCCCAAATTAGCCCATCCTTGAGTGGGAAAGTCATGATGTAGTGGTCAAGGGTAGGTTCATCTCTTGTATTAAAGCCCATAAGTTGATTCAAAAGGGTGTCTTTACCATCTTGTGAGAGTTAGGGATATGGAATCCAAAGTCCTTCCCATAGAGTCAGTTCCGGTTGTTAATGCGTTTCTTGGTGTCTTCCCAAATGACCTTTCCGGTGTTCCTCCTAAAAGAAAAATAAATTTTGGTATCAATCTCTTTCTTGATACTCAACCCATTTCTATTCCCCCTCAACGTACGGCCCTAACGGAGTTGAAGGAATAATTAAGAGACTTGTTAGAGAAGGGGTTCATTAGGCCTATCCAATTACCTTGGGGTGCATCAGTATTGTTTGTGAAAAAGAAAGATGAGTCCCTTAGGATGTGTATTGACTATCGACAACTCAATAGGGTCACCATCAAGAATAGGTATCCTCTTTCGAGAATTGGTGATTTTTTTGACCATTTGCAAGGGGTTAGCCATTTTTCTAAGCTTGATCTTCGATCCAGTTATTATCAAGTAAAGGTGAAGGAGTGTGATATTCCCATGATAGTCTTCCAGACTAGATATGGGCATTATGAGTTTGTTGTGATGTCTTTTAGATTGACCAATGCATCAGCCATCTTCTTGGACCTTATGAATAGGGTCTTCAAACCCTACCTTGATTCATTTGTAGTGGTATTCATTGATGATATTTTGATCTATTCTCATGGTGAGGAGGAGCATAGGGCTTATTTGAAGGTTGTGCTGCAAAGATTGAGGGAGGAGAGGCTATATGTTAAATATGAAAAGTGTGAATTTTGGTTGAAGGAGGTTACCTTCCTAGGACATGTGGTGTCGGGGGATGGTATCAAGGTGGATCCTAAGAAGACCAATGTGATTAGAAATTGGTCTAGACTATTGGCCCCGTCGGACATTAGGAGTTTCTTGGGCTTAGCGGGTTACTATTGGAGATTTGTGAATGGGTTCTGTTCTATTGCTTCCCTATGACAAAATTGACTCAAAAGAAGGACAAGTTTGTGTGGACTAATGAGTGTGAGAGGAGCTTCCAAACCTTGAAAGATAAGCTTGTGTCTGCTCCTATATTGTCCCTACCAGATGGGCTTGAGGGATTTATGGTGTATTGTGATTCTTTCGG
>DF359091.1:12048-41958 GCA_000787875.1 Solanum virginianum
GTAGTGAAAGGTGATTAATATGGATTTTGTGGTTGGGTTGCCCAAGACTAGGAAGGGTTTTGATTCCATTTGGGTTGTGGTTGATAGGATGAAGAAATCGGCTCACTTTCTACCAGTTAAGACCACATATAGGGCTGAAGAGTATGCAAGGTTGTACATGCATGACTTGGTAAGGTTGTATGGGGTTCCTTTGTCTATCATATCGGATCATGGACCCCAATTTACTTGACATTTTTGGAGGTCCTTCTAAAGGGGTCTTGGTAATAGAGTTAAGCTTTCTATGGCCTTCCATCATCAAACGGATGGCCAAGCCTAATGGACCACCCAAACCCTTGAAGATATTCTTAGAGCTTATGTGTTGAAGCTTAAAGGTAGTTGGGATGATCATCTCCCATTGGTTGAGTTTGCCAACAACAATAGCTATTATTCTAGCATCGGTATGGCTCCATTTGAGGCTCTTTATGGTAGACATTGTAGATCACTGATTGGGTGGTTTGAGGTTGGTGAGACAGCCTTGTTAGGACCAAATTTGGTTATGGAGCCTCTTGAGAAGGTTAGGATAATTAGAGAAATGTTGAAGACGGCCCAAAGTTGTCAAAAGTCTTATACCGATATGAGGAGAAGGGAGGTTGAATTCAAAGTTGATAATTGGGTCTATTTGAAGGTGTCACCCATGAAGGGTGTAGTCCATTTTTGTAAGAAGGGCAAGTTGAGGCCAAGATATGTGGGTCCTTAGAGGGTGAAGAGAAGGGTTGGCAAGGTAGTTTATGAATTGGAATTGCCTATAGAAATAGATTTGGTTCATCCAGTGTTTCATGTGTCTATGTTGAGTTAGTGTGTGGGTAATCCTAATACTATTGTGCCTCTTGATGTTGTAGGGGTAGTTGAAGACAAACTTGACTTATGAAGAGGTTCTGGTTCAGATTTTGGATAGGCAAGTGAAGAGATTGAGGAACAAAGATGTCACTTTCGTTAAGGTCCTTTGTAGGAATCAACAAGTTAAAAATGCTACATGGGAGGCCGAAGCGAACATGCAAGAGCTATATATGTGATTTCAAGTCTAAGTTCCGCCCATGACATATGCATACATTCATGTTTAAATTGACAAGTTCATGATGATTTTGCTTTTAGATTAAGAATTTTGAAATGATGTTTTAGTGCATTGTTGCATCCTTATGTGGGCTGAAATTTGTCATGTTTACATCTCTCATATACGTCTCTTTGACATTTGGGGAATGTTCCCAAGGGGGAGATATTGTGTAACAACCCTAAAAAGTGCTCGAAAATATGCCTCAGAAGTGCCCGAAATTATAATTTCCATATATCTCAAAATCCGTGCGAGATATTGAAAATCCGACTTTGTATTCTTGATCAAGGGGTCAAATTATATAGGAAATGGGTCTTACCCTGATTTAAGAGCAAATGATTAGCAATTTCATTTTTTGTAATTTTTGATTTCCAAAATCGATCCGTGACTATACCGTAACGCATGGCAGTTACGGACCTGTGTAAATCTTGTCCTTGCGATAGGTCCACATCGCAGACCAAATGGGGACCTATGTATTTTGCTGCCAGTGATTTTTATCTCGGACCAAGGCTTTTGGGTCTTGGGCCTAAGTGTTCCCAAACGTGAAAATACCTATACTTAGCCATTTTTCACCCTCATATCACTCTAAACATTTCTCAATACTCATTCAAACACTTAAACAATATTTCATCTCCTAAATTCAAGTCTCAGAACCCTCTCCGAATCTTAAGGAATTCAACTAAGCTTCATGTCTCTATTTCCAATCTTCATCAAGTTCATCTCCAAAGCTAAGGTATGTGGATTTGTTTCATGGGCTCCTTTTACCCATGATTGCCAAGCTTCCTTTCTCCCTAAATTGCATGATTTAAATTTAATTTACAAATGAGTCTTAATTATTTTGAAAATCACTGCTCACTATGTTGGGGTTTATGAAATTGTGACTGTTTTACTATGTTTCGGGATATGAATCTAAGATCTAATGAGCTTTGATGAAGGGTTTTGATGTATATTGTTTGAGGGTGTTACCTAGTATCTATTGATGATTTTATATTTAATTTTCTAGCATGATAAAACTCTTGAAATGCATGGTTTTACACTAGCACTACACACCCTCTAAGTGTTTGATAAAATGTCCGATTATGGTTTCTTGAGGAATTGAAGGTCCTATGCATGTCTTATGAGTTGAATGACTGTATGACAATAGAATAATGATAGAATGATGATGAAAGGGAATGTATGTATATGATGATGAAAGGTGTGTGTGTGTATATATATGTGATATTATCTCTATAATGTTAGGGATGACCAAGCCTAGCTGGGGGGTTGTAGGCTTGGGTAACCTTATTGAGAGGTTGGTACCTCGATCGCCTAGCTCGAGGGGTGGTAGGCTTGGGTAACCCTGTTGTGGGGGTTTGTACCCATCAACCTTATTTAGGGGTTTGTACTCCATCAACCTTGTCGGGGGGTACGTACTCTATCAACCTCATATAGGGGTTTGTACCTTATGCGCCTATCTAACAGGGAGGTAGGCCTTGGATTGCACTAAGAATGGTCCCTCCTTACACTTACTTTATGAATCATATAAGCATGATTTACTACGAGCATCTTCCATGCATGCCATATTGCTATATGTACTCATTGCTAAGCTTATGCATTTTGATTATGTTGCTATCATTTATTGCATTGCATCCTACATACTTAGTACATTCAAATGTACTAACACATACTTTATGCCTACATAATGTAACCATGTAGGAATTAGTGCACCGCTTTGTCATCCTCCTTCTCCAGTGGCTAGTACGATTGTCTCTTAAGCTTGTTGGTGAGTCCTCTATTTCGGGGACGTTGTTTATGATCTCTTGTTATGTAACTATGACTATCTTTCTTTTATTTATGTATTGACTATGAGGGGGAGCCCGATTTTTTGTCATGGCCCCTGCTCTTATCTATGTTGTAGAAGTATTGTTGGACATGTTATGTATCTATGCTACGATTCTTGGCTTTATTGTTTCTTGATGTTATGTTGTGGAAGTCTATCCTTAGTCCCAATTCCCTTGTTTATGCTTATCTCTTATTGTCGTTTTGATAGCTTTCGCGACCAAGAATGTGTAATGATATGCTATGAGACTTGTTTGTGGTTCCTTCGGGTTCCCCATTCGCCGATCATGCTAGGCCCTAGGCCTAGGTCATGACAAATACACATTCTAAGGGACCCATCCTTCTTCATCACAAACAACACCGGTGCACCCCAAGGTGATTGGCTAGGCATAATGAAACCATTCTCCAACAAATCCCTCAATTGCTCCTTCAACTTCTTTAACTCCACTGGGGCCATACGGTAAGGGGGAAAAGAAATGGGTTGAGTATCGGGAAGGAGGTCTATACCAAAATCTATTTCCCTTTCTGAAGGAACACCGGGAAGGTCATTTGGAAAGACATCAAGAAACTCATTTACAATCGAAACTGACTCTATAGGAAGGAGTTTGGACTCCACATCCCTTACCCTCACAAGATTATAGAGACACCCTTTAGAGATCAAGTTACAGGCTTTAATGCAAGAGATGAATCTATCCTTGACCACCACATCATGACTCTCCCACTTAAGGACGGGTTCAATAGATACTACATTTNNNNGTGAATCTATCCTTGACCACCACATCATGACTCTCCCACTTAAGGACGGGTTCATTTGGGAATTGTAATTTGACCCAATGGGTTTTACAATAAATAGAGGTATAGCATGGATGCAACCAATCCATCCTAAGTATGACATTAAAATCCACCATTTCCAACTCAATAAGATCACAAGGCAATATCTTATGCAAAATGCAAATGTGACAATTCCTACATGCCCTTCTAGTAACAATAAATACACCAATAGGAGTAGACACCTCATAAGACTCACACAATAATTTGGGCTCCACATGAAACTTTTTGGCAACAAAGGGGGTAATAAAAGAAAAAGTGACATCCAAATCAATCAATGCATACATATCAAAATCAAAGACTTTTAACACACCGGTGACGACATCGGGAACCTTCTCAACCCCTTGCCTCCCTTGGAGTGCAAGAAACAATTGTGCCTTGGAGCACCACCTTGTTGACCACTTCTCCCCAATGGAACTGCATTTGCATCTTGTGGACAAACCTCCTTACCCTTGTTACGGTTACGAGGACAATCAATCTTTTTGTGACCTACTTCTCCATATCCATAACATGCATTAGTGTCTTTTAAACATGGACCCCTATGACTCCTACCACATTTTGAACACATATTATTAGGAACCACACCACCAATACCTTGGGCCCTTAGAAAGTCATTGAAAACCCTCTTTTAGAAGTATAAGAAGACCCTTGGCCTTGATGGAACCGGCCACCCTTTTGACTTTGGAACTTTCCCTTAAAATAGGCCCTCTTGACCTTAACTTCTCCTCCCCTTCCTCAACTTCTCCTCCTTCATTTGTTTGGCATAAAGTTATCAAATGAAACAAATCCATGTCACTAATCAACATAGAAGACTGACATTCCTCACTCACCAAATCGGATACACCCATCATGAACTTATTCATTCTAGACCTTGGGTCGGCATCCAAGTGGGGAGTATATTCTGAGAGTTGATTGAACTTGAGGGAATACTCCCTCACACTTATAGACCCTTGTTTCAAATTCATAAACTCCACCACCTTGGCCTCTCTAAGGTCAATAGGGAAGAACCGATTAATAAAAATCGCCTTGAACTCCTCCCAAAGCATCATATTATTGATTCCCTTCTCTTCCGATCTAACACCTATGATGGATAATACCTTGTAGACCTTATCAATGAACTCTTAAGGGTCCTCATCTACCTTAGACCCATAGAATTCTGGTGGGTTCATCCTCATGAAGTCTCTTAACCTAGATCCTAGGGTAGGAGCATGAGGGGCTTGAGCCCGTTGATTGACTTGATTGGCCATAGCTTGAGCTAGCAAGGTGAGAGCATCCTGGAGCTCACAATGAGCTGATTGTTCTTGGAAGTGTGGGCTCTTCTTCCTCTTGTGTTAGGAATGATCTAACATAGTAAAGAATAATTTTTAGGGGAAAAATACCTTACTTCAACTCTATAGCATGACTTGGAACATGAAGAAGGGAAACATTTCGTAAAATGTCTCATAGCCTCCTACTCATAATTGTGGTGCACAATACAACCATGACTAGGACTCTAATCGATGTGGTGTGTTGGATTCCGAGACCATTAATAACCTAGCAGTCTGATACCAAGTTTGTCATGACCAAAGCCTAGGGCCTAGACGTGACACGGTGAATGGGGAACCCGAAGGAACCCCAAACAAGCCTCTTAACATATCATTATACATCATTGGTCAACATAGACAATTAAACAACAAAATTAGATTAGAAATAAGGGCAAAGGGGATAAAAAGGAAACTTTCATAACATAAACACCAAAACAAGAGAGTTAAGGCTCAATATATAATATGTCCAATAACACCTCTAAAACTTAGATAGGAGCGTGGGCCAAGACAAGTGACCCAGCTCACCCTTATAGTCAATACATATATAAAAGAAAGATAGTCTTAGTACATAGCATGAGATCATAGACATTGTCCCCTGAATGGAGGACTCACCAACTAGCTTGAGAGAAATCATACTAGCCAGGTGGAGGAAGATGCTCAAGTGGGGATTTGGTTCCTACATGGTGACATCATGTAGGAATAGAGTATGCGTTAGTATATTTGAATGTACTAAGTATATAGGATGCCATGCAACAAGAGATAAGCAACATAATCAAAATGCATAACATAGACAATGAATAAGCATGTAGCAATATGGCATGCATGGAAGATTCTTGAAGTAAATCATGCTTACATAGAACATAATACATATGCAAGAAGAGATCATAATTATAGAATTCATAGTCAATTAAGGTACCAACCACTCAATTGGTTGGTGAATCATCTTACCCTACCATCCATGGTGATTGAGGTACCAACCCCTCAACCCATTTATCAAGGTACAAACCCCTTGATTGGTTAGTGGATCGTCTCACCCTACCATCCATGGTGATTGAGGTACCAACCCCTCAACCCATTTATCAAGGTACAAACCCCTTGATTGGTTAGTGGATCGTCTCACCCTACCATCCATGGTGATTGAGGTACCAACCCATGAACTTGGTTATTAAGGTACAAACCCCTCGACATAGTTATCAAGGTACAAACCCCTCGACATGGTTACCTAGGCTCACAACCCCCCGAGTGGGGCATGGTCATTCCCAACATAATATAGGAGAATATTATATATATACATTCCTTTCACCATTATAAATTCATTCAACTCATAGGATATGCATTGGACCTTCAATTCCTCAAGAACTCACAACCGAAAATTATCAAACACTTGGCGGGTGAGTAGTGCTAGTGTAAAATTATGCAATTTAGGAATGAAATGATGCAAGAAAATTCAATGTAAAACCATCCATCAATATTTGGTAACACCCTCAGTCAATATACATCAAACTACTTCATCAAACCCCACAATATATCTTAGATTCATAGTTCAAAACATGCTAAAACAATCACTATTTCATGAAACTTCATCATAGTTCATAGTCTAATTCATAATAAGTAAGACATATAAGTAAATCAAGTTGAAATCATGAAATTTAGGTAAAAAAGGAAGCTTGGGCTTCATGGGTGAAAGGACTCCATGAAGAAACCCATATACCTTAGCTTTGGAGAATTTCTTGGTGAAGATTTGAATGGAGACTTAATGCTTGGATGAATTCCTTAAGATTTAGAAGAGATTTGGACACTTGAATATTAAGAGAAATATTAGTCCAAGTGTTTGAGAGTGTATTGGGGAATGCCTTGTATGATGTGAAGGAAAAATATGGCTAATTATTTTCATGCATGGGAGGGCTTAGGCCCAAGACCCAAAAACCTTGGACCAAGATAAAATCATTGGCAACAAAATACACAGTTCTTCATCTAGTCCACAATATGGACCTATCACAGAGGTAAAATTTACACTGGTCCGTGATGGAGGTGCATCGCGGTACCATCGCGGATAGACACTGGATAAGGGATTTTTGGAAAATTAAAATTGTGATTCATTTGCTTTAAATCAGGGTTAGACCTATTTCCCACTCAGTTTTGGTCCCTGAATAAGAATATGAAGTCGAATTTCGATATCACGCACGGATGTTGAGATATATGAAAATTATGATTCTGGACACTTTCGAGGCATATTTTTGGGCACTTTTTGAGGTCATTTCAATACGAATATCATAATACATCAACAAAAACTTAGTTTTAGCATGATCTAACAACTTCTAACAATAACTATTTCTCTATACCTCATCATGAAAATCATAGAGTACTTATGACTCTTTCATCAAACTTATGGCAATCGACTCATCACCCAATTACTTACCTAATAGATACATAACTCTAACTACAAGCCTTAATCAGCCGTTAATCTTGCCATCTTGCCTCTTTCTTTCCATCATTGTCCTTTTATCTCTAGGATGATTCAGTTCTACTTAGGGTTTATAAGACCTCAAATCTCACTCTTAGGTGGTAACATTAAACTTTTAGAGATATATCTTTCTCTCTCATGGGTAACATTACATGCAAGTTTTGGATAGGAAAGTCTGGGATACATCTAGAGCTAACTTAGATGCATGATTTACATGAGTAATTGTGCATTCTTTCGAATCAATCAACTCAACACAGTAGTCATCTTTGCTCGAGTCTAGTGCAGTCTCTCTACCATTCTGATTATTTTATCACCAAGAAACTCATCGGTGAGGGTCTAAACATTACTATTTCTATCACTTCATGATTAGACATAGTTGAAATTTATAGCAATACATGAATCATCATAAGTTTCTTAGGTAATAGCTCTATTGTAAAATTTAGAATATGAAAAAAATGAGACAATTCCTAATGTCCTATAGCCTCCTTATCAACCCACCAACATTGTAGTAAAACCCTTAATTTGGGTATTATGAAATTCATCTCAAAAGTTCACAATAGTTCATAGTTCTCGTAGCTCATATCATGCATAGTCTCAATAGACATAAATCAGCTCATGGAATAAGTTTAAAATGGATATTAATGCATAATCAATCAATACTTGATAAAACCCAACATAATTCATATTTATAATGCATAACAAGAGATTCCCATAAAGAATACAATTTGAAATCATGAAATTTTCATCAAAAGAGAAGGTTGGGCTCCATGGGTGAAAGGACCCATGGATGAAGACCCATATACCTAAAAGTTAGAATTTCTTGAAGTAAACTTGAAGGCGACTTGAAGCTTGAGTTGGGTCCTTGGAATCTAAAGTGTGCTCTTGAGATTATTGGGATTGAATGGGGAATTTTTTGATTAATTGGAAGAGTTTTGAGAGGGTTCCTTGAGAGTTTAAAGTTGAAAAATGGCTAAGTGAAGGGATTTTCACATTTAAATGGTTAGTAGGTTTTACCCAAATGCCCTTGAACAAAGCTGAAAAACATGAAAGAAAATGTACTTGTCTAAGCCCCAAGCACGTCGTGGACCACATGTGCAACCCTAATTACACTAGGGCATGCCCTAGGCTCGTCGCTATCACGACCCAATCCCATGGGCCGTGACTAGTGCCCGACTTGGGCACCCAGATGCAATCTCTAAGACAAATTCCAAACAAACGGCTTACGCCATCACAAATATCAAACTGACTCTCAAATCCCAACAAACATATATATCATTCTTAAGGAGCATTTAGCAGCTTTTATTTTATTTTATAGATTTTTCTGACTGACCTGTACATCTGAATACACTAACAGAAGTCATACAGAGCTAATAGAATGATCATACATATCCAAATATGGGCCGACACGGCCGATGTGGCAGGTAAACCGCCTATCACATATACCAAACATAATATGCAGGTCAATTCGGACAAACTGGGCACAATCCACGTGTGTATGTATCCATAGACCTCTAACAGACTTACAGAATCATAGGATGGGACAGGGCCCCGTCGTACCCCTGAACAGATATATATAATGCAACGAACGAAAATATACATATATACCAAAAATGGGCACCGGAGTAGGGGAGCACTTCAAATAGCAAAAGGAAGTCCTAAGCTGATGGATCACCAAACTATACTTCGGTACCTGCGGGCATGAACGCAGCCCCCGAAGCAAAGGGGGTCAGTACGAAATACGTATCAAATATGTAAAGCAGAATGTATAGAATGTAAATCAGAGTAATAACCAAAACCAAAGTATCATAATTAAATGCACATTCAAAATATCCAAAAGATTTATTTTCAAAATACCAAATCATGCCTATCGAATGAGAATGATGGCGACCTCTATTTCTTGCGCCATACCACAGCAGAACACCAGAAGATTCAAATCTTTGAAATCTCCGTCACATATCAAAAACATATCACAAAACGGCATAATGCCAAACATATCAGAAAGCCCAAATCACAACATATCACCGGTCTAAGCAAAGACCCGCCCTTGGGCGAAGCCGACCCGCCAAACACACCAGCACACCAGAAGACATGCATATCATAATGGCACGACAAAACCTGGCCCGGGAACCAGTGAACGATATCATAATAGGCACAAGCAGAGTCATGAGTAATCACATACAAAAAAATCATTATCATAAATCCAAAAGAGAAGTAAAATATTCATATTTGAGATCGAAATAATATTTATTACAAATTCTTTCAAAGTTACCAAAATCACATAAAAGGGCGTTGCGGGACCCATGGCCGGTGGGAACCCGAACTGACCTAACTTACGGAGAACATACTTGTCCTAGGTCATACAAACTCCTACGAGGTATTTCAAAATAATTTCCAGGGCAATTCGAGCTTTTTAATCAAAAGTTACGGACATTTATAGTTTCAAAATCATTTAAGATTAAATCCTTTCAATCATTATCCAAATTTCACATATTCTTATAAGTTACAAATTTCAAAAACATCAGAGTCAAGATTATGACAAAATATCATAAGAGTGCCAAGACATAAAGACGGATCATACATATGCTCGGATAGCGAGAATAGAATTCCCCTCGAGATTTGTATCAAAGCCTATTTTAACAAAGACATGCCATAAAGAAAGAGTTGCTTTACATACCTCAAACGTCCTTCAATTCACTCCAAATGCAAACTCAATCCAACTTATGCTTCGGGATGTCCAAAGTCTACAAATAGTTCATAACAATGTTACACAATTAGCTAACGATTTCTTGGGCGTGTAATTACAAGTTGTCTTTAAATCCTTCGAAAAATTTGGCAGTATTTTTCCTTAAAATTATGCTATCCTGAGATTCCAACTCGGCTCAAATCAACCAACCAACAACAACAACCCAACAACAACAACCCAACAACATCAATAATCAATTCTAATGCCAATATCACAACAATAGCTCCATGTAACATCATTTAATCATATTTCTAAAACTGGACACCATACTAATATACACATTTAGACGATATCCAAACATTCCTTCACCCTCCAATGATCATATTATACTAAATAAACATCAAATACATGCTCCCAATGCAACATAACATTATGCTACATACATAGACCCCATTTCGGTCCCAACATGTCTACCTATACATATAAATGATTTTCAATGCATTCTTCACTTTACAAAGAACATGTTACGCTAATTAAGCACCAATTCACAACTCCTACATCATATGACACAACATACCACATATACACCCACACGTCTTCATCCTTCAACCAACATAACTCACTTATGATATTATACTTCCATGATTTTCTTTCATTTTAACATACTACAACATACATGGAACCTTAAGAACACATAAAACAAGATAAATGCTTACCTTAGCACTTCAACCTTTCACTTAAGCTAGGGTTGTCAAAGTTGATGAGTGAAGTGTTCTCTTGCTCAAATAACACTTTTACGCTACTTAGGAGACTCAATATAGTTGATTAACACCAATAATTAATTTGTGGAATGAAAGAAAGAGAATTTTAATTTCTCTAGCCCCAAACTTGAGAGCTTCAAGGCTTTTCTCCTGAAAGTTCTTCTTGTTTTGGCTAAGTATTTTCTAAGTGTAAATATTAAGGCAATGAAGAGATAATTCTATATATATAACACAAGTCTTGGTCCCCATTTCACACTTGCACCAACCAAGAATTAACACAAGTCAAGTGGCCCTACCCCCACATTTGCACCAATGGAAGCCCAACACAAGACAAGTGGACCCCACTTAGTCCAATAAGAAGTTAGCATAAACTTAAGTGGGCCCCACCTTATCTTCTAGAACCAACTTTTAAAAATTTTACTTTAGTTCCAAACTTTCCAAATATGCACTTTGGTCCTAAACTTTCCAATAATGTTACTTTGGTCCCAAATTATCCAATAATGTCACTTTGGTTCCAAGTTTTTCGTAATTATTCCAATGCATGAAATGCGGGTTCTAACATCCTCCCCCCCTTAAAACATTCGTCCTCGAATGTGAAACCAGTCTTACGAACTACGTGAACAACTTAAGGGGAGTTTCCTTTTCATTTGCTCTTTAGCTTCCCAGAGGTCACCCATCCTAGTACTACTCTCACCCAGGCACGCTTAACTTCAGAGTTCTGATAGGACCTGGTGCGTTAGTGCTGGTATGATCGCATCCACAAATTTCTCAAGTCATTCCCTCTCGGTTATTGTTTTACCACAACACTTTAATAGAAGCCACATCTTTGTTTCACAACCTTTTTACCGAACTTCATAACACCTTTCACAGGTGATACTTTAAGGAATACTCAATCACAAATCAAAAATTCTAAATGTCAACAACAATTATTTACACATGATTTCTGCCAACTCTGGCCGCTAAACAATCACTCCCGAATGAGTTTCACTTCATCCAATGCCTGCTGGATCACATCTGAATCAATCAACTTGGTCTCCCAACAACACACTAACCGATCTGCAGCAGCTAAATTTTCACTTCTCCCAAATAAATCCTTGTTTGTTCCGCAGCTTCAAGATTATTGAACTTCTCTTGCAACTCAATTTAATACCTCTCCAATTCACTAGTTTTTCTCAGACAGTGACTGCAAGCATTACGCTGCTGAACCAATGCCTTTCCTTTTGTCGCAGCCAAGCTAAACTTCTCTTTGGTGTTAGCATACCTTTTTGGTGTGCCCTTTCATCTTGCAGAACTCACACACCATATTGAAAAATAAGTACTCCTTTGGCATAAAAGGCCATATCAGTATTACTACTCTCACTTACTGCAGGGCTTGCTCCTTCGGGCAACTGGGGTCTTTCTCGGAGGCATCTGTAAAGCAATACGACCCAACCCCGTGGGCCGTGACTAGTGCCCGACTTGGGCACCGAGATGCATTCACAAAGATAAATTCCAAACATACGGCTTATGCCATCACAAATATCAAACTGACTCTCAAATCCGAACAAACATATATATCATTATTAAGAAACATTTAGCAGCATTTATTTTATTTTACGGATTTTTCCGACAGACCTGCACATCCAAATGCACTAACAGAAGTCATACAGAGCCAACAGAATGATCATACATATCCAAACATAGGCCGACACGGCCGATGTGGCGGGTAAACCGCCTATCAAATATACCAAACATATTATGCAGGTCAATTCGAACAAACTGGGCACAACCCACACATGTATGTATCCACAAACCTCTAAGCAAACTGACAAAATCATAGGACGGGACAGGGCCCCGTCGTACTCCTGAACAGATACATAATAATGCAACAAACAAAAATATACATATATACCAAAAGTGGGCTCCGGAGTAGGGGAGCACTTCAAACAACAGAAGGAAGTCCTAAGTTGATGGATCACCAAACTGTACTTCGATACCTGCGGGCATGAACACAGCCCCCGAAGTAAACGGAGTTAGTACAAAATACGTACCGAATATGTAAAGCGGAATGTACAGAATGTAAATCAGAGTAATAACCAAAACAAAAGTATCATAATTAAATGCATATTAAAATATCCAAAAGATTTATTTTCAAAATACCAAATCATGCCTAACGGACGGGAATGATGGCGACCTCCATTACTTGCGCCATACCATACCAGAACACCAGAAGATTCAGATCTCCAAAATCTTCGTCACATATCACAAACATATCACAAAAGGGCATAATGCCAAACGTATCAGAAAGCCCAAATCACAGCATATCACCAGTCTAAGCGGAGCCCAGCCCAGCCCTTGGGTGAAGCCGACCTATCAAACACAGCAGCACACGAGAATACATGCATATCATAATGGCACAACAAAACCCGACCTAGACACCGGTGAACGATATTATAATAGGCACGAGCAGAGTCGAGAGTAATCATATGCATAAAAATCATTATCATAAACCCAAAAGTGAAGTAAAATATTCATGTTTGAGATCGAAATAATATTTATTTCAAATTCTTTCAAAGTTACCAAAATCACATAAAAGGGCGTTGTGGGATCCATGGCCGGTGGGAACACAAACTGACCCAACTTACGGAGAACATACTCGTCCTAGGTCATATAAACTCCTATGAGGTACTTCAAAACAATTTCCAAGGCGATCCGAGCTTTTTAACCAAAAGTTACAGACGTTTATAGTTTAAAAATCATTTAAGAATGAATCCTTTCAAAAATTATCCAAATTTCACATATTCTTATAACTTACGAATTTCAAAAACATCGGAGTCAAGATTATGAAAAAATATCATAAGAGTGCCAAGGAACAAAGACGGACCATACACATGCTCGGATTGCGAGAATAGAGTTCCCCTCGAGATTAGTATCAAAGCCTATTTTAACTAAGACATGCCATAAAGAAAGGGTTGCTTTACATACCTCAAATGTCCTTCAATTCACTCCAAATGCAAACTCAATCCAACTTATGCTTCGGAATGTCCAAAGTCTACAAATAGTTCATAACAATGTTACACAATTATCTAACGATTTCTTAGGCACGTAATTTCAAGTTGTCTTTAAATCCTACAAAAAATTTGGCAGCATTTTTCCTTAAAATTATGCTACCCCGAGATTTTAACTCTGCTCAAATCAACCAAAAACAACAACAACAACAACCCAACAACATCAATAATCAATTCTAATGCCAATATCATAATAATAGCTCCATGTAACATCATTTGATCATATTTCTAAAACTGGACAGCATACTAATATACACATTTAGGCGATATCCAAGCATTCCGCCATATCAGTATTACTACTCTCACTTATTTGATCATATTTCTAAAACTGGACAGCATACTAATATACACATTTAGGCGATATCCAAGCATTCCTTCACCCTCCAATGATCGTATTCTACTAAATAAACATCAAATACATGCTCCCAATGCAACATAACATTATGCTACATACAAAGACCCCATTTTGGTCCCAACATGTCTACCTATACATATAAATGATTTCCAATGCATTCTTCACTTTACAAAGATCATGTTACGCTAATTAAGCACCAATTCACAACTCCAACATCATATGACACAACATACCACATATAAACCCACACGTCTTCATCCTTCAACCAACATAACTCACTTCCAATATTATACTTCCATGATTTTCTTTCATTTCAACATACTACAACATACATGGAACCTTAAGAACACATAAAACAAGATAAATGATTACCTTATCACTTCAACCCTTCAATTGAGCTAGGGTTCCAAATCTTAAGGAAAGGAAGGCTTTCTTGCTCAAATAACACTTACACTTCAACCTTTCACTTAAGCTAGGGTTGCCAAAGTTGATGAGTGAAGTGTTCTCTTGCTCAAATAACACCTTCACACTACTTAGGGGACTCAATATAGTTGATTAACACCAACAATTAATTTGTGGAATGAAAGAAAGAAAATTTTAATTTCTCTAGCCCCAAACCCGAGAGCTTTACGGCTTTGCTCCTGAAAGTTCTTCTTGTTTTGGCTAAGTATTTTCTAAGTGTAAATGTTAAGGCAATAAAGAGATAATCCTATATATATAACACAAGTCTTGGTCCCCATTTCACACTTGTACCAACCAAGAATTAACACAAGTCAAGTGGCCCTACCCCCACACTTGCACCAATGGAAGCCCAACACAAGACAAGTGGACCCCACTTGTCCAATTAGAAGTTGGCATAAACTCAAGTGGGCCCCACCTTATCTTCTAGAACTAATTCAAAAATTTTAGTCCCAAACTTTTCAAATATGCACTTTGGTCCTAAACTTTTCAATAATGTTACTTTGGTCCCAAATTGTCTAATAATGTCACTTTGGTCTCAAGTTTTTGTAATTGTTCCAATGCATGAAATGCGAGTTCTAACGATCGCAGCCTGGATGCTTAGGGATACTAGAATTCATCCCCATAGCAAAAATTATTTTTCGCTACGGGTCTTCTAAAATTTGAGGGCTACCCTTTTTCCACTCATCAATTTTTCCGCTGAACAAGAATGTGAAGTTGGATCTTCGAAATCATGCATGAATTTTAAGATATGCAAGAACTACACTTATGAGGCATTCCGAAGAACATGAGGAATATTACAATAAATAATTTTAATTTTTTTTAACTAATTTGAATTCCTTTATTTTTAGTTCCTTCTTGAATATCTTTAATGGTAGAGTTTGCTCAAATTTATACAGATGATATGTTTCTTCTAAAAGAATGGTTATGCTTGATTCCTCTTAAAACCTTCCTTTTATATATGATGCTTATGATTCTAAGCATTTTACGTATTTTGTATGTCATTATTTTTAAGGATTGAATACACATAAGAATTGAATACAAAAATAATAGAATATGATGCAAAAGTAAGAACGAAAAGAGAAAAAAAGAATATCAATTGTAAATATTCTTAGAAATAAAATACAAGTCTAGTTACTCATTTATATAAGCCAACAAGGGCTGGGACAAACAATGCGCCAGCTGTCTATACTGAATGCAACATATATTGTACATAAATTTAGACCCAAGTATAATATTTTTACAATAACACATGTACCTTTTACACTGATACATGTGAATAAAATTGGGCATCTGGCTCAACACAGAGAAACTTGTGACACCATTTTTTCTTCTTCAATCTCTCTCACTTTCTCTTTCTCTATCGTCCTTCCTCTCTTCTTTAATATTTTCTTTACCAATTTTACTTGTTTTTCAGTTCCTCTCATGAAACTTTTTTTTCTTTTTTACTCTCTTTTTCAGTCAATTTTGTTTAGGTAATTTTCATTTGCTTATGGTAAATTGAAATTAAATTCCTAAACCTTGTATCTCCAATATTGTAAGGAGTTTTCTGGATTATGTTCTAAATTGGTAGGATTATGTTCTTACATGTTTCTAAATTGGTTGATTTACTCATGGATGTTTGAAAATTAATTTCTCTTTTTTGCTCTTCTCAGTTATCTCTTTTTTCTTTGTCAAATTCATATATTTTTTAGTCATAATCTATTGATATCTCTTTTTTAATTTTTTTGTTGTGCGTATTTTTGCTCTTTGAGAAGCTCATTGTAGAATTTTATACTTTCATGTTTCTAATTTGGTTTTATTTATCCATGCATGTTTTCAAATTATTTTTATCCCTTGTGATTTTGTCCTTTTATATGATTTTAAATTACATTATATTTTCACTCTTCTACACAATCAGAAATGCTAGCAGTCACATGTCAGAAATATTTATTCATTTATATAAGGGAACAAGGATCGAATGAACATGATAATGTTAATTTATACTTGCTATTTTATTTGTAAGTACATTTTGACCAAAAAAATATTTTCTTTTGAACAATTATAGTCAAACTCTCCAATCTCAAATAACAAATACACACCTGACATCTTCAATGAGAAGTTGGTGAGTACTACTCAATTATTTTTTCTGTTTCTTTATTGTTGAGTTTGTAAACATTTTCTATTTTTGTCAAAGATTTGTGATTATAGTCGATATCAACGATGATTTGTCTCAATATCGATGTCATAGAAATATATTTTTACTAGGACGGCAATGTCTAAACCCAAAAGTTCAAGTCTCAAACATGGATGATAAATGATTTTTAAGTATGAAACTTTTTATTTTTGTGGCAAATCTTCTCGATCACTTCTTACCTGAACAGGCAGCCATAGTTCAATTAAGAAGCAGTTACCCTAACCATGTGACACTTCGACTTTATCCATCATTGGAGCCCATTTGTAAGTTTATTATTGTTACATCAAATTTGATGGGTATTCAGAAAGAATTTGATTGATTTTTGAATTTTGATTGATAATATCATTTTGTTAGTCCATAGTGCCAATTTTCATATTGAGATCTACTGATTTTGTGAATGTGCATAGTCTAATCTTTTGGTTGAATAAAATGAGTGAGTATAATTTTATTTTGGCTTAAAATTTTATACATTACTTTTCTTGCAATTATGTTTATTTTTGGATTATTCAAAATTTTCTTCTTATTCATGTAATTTTGTGGATTCTAGCCTCAGACGAATAAAAATAGTAGTAACAACAAGAAAAGAAGATTGATGCGACCAGAGTGTTTTTAATAAGATTTTTCATTGAGGAAAGTCCCAATAAGCTTATTAACCTTTTCTCTATAACTATCAATTATCATACAGTTTCAATAGGTTTATTAACCTTTTCTCTATATCTATCAATTATCAAGCTCATCACATAGTATGGACATTATATTTTTTATAGTATTTTTGTTACGCTTTATTAATTAAAAAATTATGTGACAAATTAGAGAAATTTTTTTAAATTTGTTCTTTGAAGGTATATTTGTGTGTAACAAGATATCTAGCCTTCCCAAGATGATATATTTTTCTTTCTTCTTGAACAAGTTTATAAGAGCCTGATTAAGTAGGAAGTCTACTGCAAAATACAAATCAGAGAATTCCTTAGACATGAAAAGACAAAATGTTAATAAGGTCAAAATGTTATAGCCAAAGATATTGTAGAATTTTAGAATTGTAGTTGAAATATCAACATAAAATTTTCACCCGTTAAAAAACTAGGGCTGACAATTGGGCGGGTTGGGTTATATTTGCGCAGGCTATAATGGGTCAAGACAACAAACAAGTCAAGACTCAACCTAATCCAAATGTGCTTGGGTCAAAACGGGTTGAGTAACAGGTTATAAAGCAGGTCAAGATCTAACTCGACCCAATTTTTAATAAGTTTTACTTATTTTATTTGTTCTTTTCTAATATTTTAGTACTTGATTAAATCATATTTTTCTTTATTATAGTTATATAAAACATATCAAATTAAAAAAGTGATTTGAAAATTTTTTAACAAGATCTCTCTCGAGTCAATTCGGGTTGCATATACCAATTTTAAATGGGTTGAAATGAGTTAGGTTGAGATGAGTTGAGCTAATAGTTGGGTGGGTTATTAATCAACCCAAACTTCAACGGGTCGGACAAGTTGGCCTTAATTTTGCCACCCAAAAAAAAAGAAAAAATAACATAATTAGGCAAATATATGATATGTATTTATATCTAGGGTTGTTCATGGTTATGGTTAAACAACCAAACTGAACCGCAATCTGAATTTCAAACCGATTAAAAAATTTGATATTTGATTTGGTTAGGTTGGGTTTTTAAATTTTGAAAACTGATACTATTTGGTTTGATTTTGGTTCTGCTAAAAAAATCACAAAAATAACCTAACTGAACCAAATAATTATATATATAAATTTTATAGTTGTTTATATAGTATTCATAAATAATATATAAATATTTTGTTATATTTTAGTTAATTTAAATCTTTAACAATTAGTATTTATATTTGAAAATTCGCTTGTTACTATTTTGGAATATGATTTTCTTGTACCATCTTCCCCGGGTAGTTATTTGATTGTTGAGCTTCGGGTTTTATTTTAATGAAAATTTGATCTTTGGTGTATAATGACTTTAGCATTGTTTAACTAAATCACTTTATTCATGTATATAATTTTAGTATTGCTAAACTAAATCACTTTGTTCGTATAATAATAACTCTAGTACTATTGCTTAATTGAATACACAATAGCCTTTTGTGGATTATTCATGTACTAGGTGTTTGTGTCTATCGAGATGTGTATACCCTCTGTAACACCCTGTGAAATTACCAAAATGTCCCTAGAAAGTAATCATGTGCATAACACATCTTCTCATGCTCTAATGGAAAATTCGAGATCGGGTTTGCGATCAACACAAAATATTGAGTGGAAAATGACCTCAACCCAATTTTAGAGCAACCGAGTCAGAAAATATTTTTTCTAATTAATTGGGAAACAATGTCAGTCCACGCCTCTAGCGCGATGCGGATGGAACGTAGACTGACACTTATGTTTTTTTAATGGGAATTGGAAAGAATGAGAATTCGCGAAAATACACATGTTTGTGCCCCTGGCGCATCGCGAACATGGTATTTTGGGGTCAAATTTTATTCTTTTAATATGGAAAGGGCTTTTTGGTCATTCTCCAACCTATCCTAAGTCTCAAAAACGTGTTTAAGTATTGTTTATATCAGGTTAAGAGTTTCAAAACCCATTTTACTTAACTTCTAAATGAGAGTTCTTGAAGGAGAAAGAAGAGAGGGCTTGAAGATTCCTAAGTTTGGGTCAAATTTCTTGAAGAATCCTGAGAAATTCTCCATCTCAAGTATGTAAGGCTACCCAAAAACATGGGATTATTCTCCCATCAGTTAAATAGCTTTCTTGAAATATTACCTAAAACTCTACATGATTACTTTGTTAAAGATTACAATAATGAGCTTAGGAGTTGATGTCTAGAGCCTTGGAGATCCGAATGTGCTTGATGTTGTGTCCGGGGTCCTGCGTTGAATGTATTGATGATGATGTTGATTGGATTGGTTGAGAGTGATGTCCTTAAAATCTTAAAGAGGGTGAATTTAATCTTGAAAGATCGTTCTTAATCCATTGAGTTGATGATAGATGAGATGTGTGATGTTCCTTGTCCAAAAGAGACTAAGTGATGAGAAATCTTGATGTTTGATGGCTTATGAGCATGTTGAGTCATGGAAGGAGTATTGAGCACCGAAATGAGTAAGGATGAGTACCACTCGCACTCATACATGGCCAGCGTAGGAGAGGATTGGACTGTGAAAAATGGATGCTTTCTTAGTCCCAAAAGAGGATTTGATTGATTTATTGATCCAGTGATAGACTAGACTAGTCCTGTGCCCCGGTAAGGTACTGGATGAATATGGCAATAACATCACTTTGTTGTATCATCACCAGCTCATAGGAGATGGTTGTCATTTAGAGAAACTCTCTGATAGGTTCCACCTTGATAGTTATTTGATGTTGATGTGATGGTATGTGTCTTGATTGATGTTAATGTGGCGATGTCTATTTCTTATTTTTAGATGAGATGAGTGTATGATGAATTGAGGTTATTCCATATTATTCTGTCTATACTGTTTACTTTTGGCCCATTTACATACCGTATATTCCACATACTAATGCCATTTGGTACTGCATCATTTCATGATGCAGATTCAATAAACAAAGGATTTCAGTAGACAACTCGTTGAGGTTAAGAGATTTCTAGCTCTAGAGACTTCTAGCTCCAGAGACTTGGTGAGTCCTGCCCTACATTCGGAGGATGCCTTTTATTTCATTTTCTTATGTTTCAAGTTATTTTGAGTTTGTGGAAGCTATGGCCTGTCATTGTACCTTCTTAGACCTACAGAGATAGAGGCTTTATAGACATAGACATAGAGATGATGTTTTGATGTTGGGTCCTTCCCCCTTTTTAAACTGAGTTCCTTTAATTCTGTTTTATGTGATGGACGTTAATGACTAGTCTTGTTGCTGATGACCTTTATTCTTGATGTAGATATGATGAGATAAAATAGCCTGTTATTATTTGATTTCTTATTCTGATGCCTTCCGTTGATATATGATTGAATGGATGTGATGAGGCCAGGCGGTTTGCCCAGGGGCTAGCAATAGTCTCTGAGTACCAGTTACGCTGGGGTGCCTTCTCAGGGCGTGACAAACTTGGTATCAAAGCCCAGAGTTCGAGTGTCCTAGGGAGTCTATGAATTTATATCTAGTAGAGTCTTATTTATAGGAATGTGGTGCAGCACACTTTATAAGCAAGAGGCTATAGGACATTAGAAAGTGTCATCTTTCTTCTATGATCTGAGTTCGTGCGGTAGAGTTTAACTCTATGAAAATCTTATTCTAATTCATGTATTACATGTTTGAAGAATATGCCTCCAAATGAATTGTTGTTCAGAGAGATGCCTCAATCCCAACTGCTGAGAATTCTCAACCAGAGGTCCCTACTTAGACAAAGATAAGGAGACGAGGTCGACTTGCTAGGACTGTCGAGGTCCCATAGGCGCCCCCTGCACAGCTACAGCCAGCCCCCACCTTATAGGCAGAGTTTAGGAGAGCTAATATCATGCTTACTCGGCTATGGCCTCCCAGGGTAACAGTTGAGGTCCTCAGGCTCCTAGTTCCAACTTACAGGAGTCCACGTCTACAACCAGGGTCAGAGATTTCCTACAGATGAACCCACCGATCTATATGGGGTCAATAGTAGAGGAGGACTCGCAAAACTTTATTGATGAGATGTGTAAGGCCTTGAGAGCCATGCATGCTAATAAGATTGAAGGAGTTAAGCTTGCCTCCTACAAGCTAAAAGATGTTGCAAATGTCTAGTACAACTAATGGGAGGATAGTAGAGGTGAGGATGCTGAGCCTGCGGAGTGGGATAAATTTGAGGCTACTTTGCTTGACCACTTCTTTCCCCAAGAGTTGAGGGAGAGTTGAGGGAGGTGAAGGTTGAGGAGTTCATGAACTTAAGACAAGAGGGGATGACCATTAAGGAGTACAACCTCAAGTTCATTAAGCTGTCTAGATATGCTCCGGATATAGTCCAAGAGATGACGACAAAGATGAGGATGTTTTTGTCTGGGTTGGATAGACATATGAAAAAGGAATGGAAGGTAGCGATGTTGATCCCAGGTATGGAAATCTCCAAGATTATGGTATATGCCCAGAAAACTGAGGAAGATAAAAAGAGAGGCAGAGAAGAGTAGATGAGCAGGAAAAAAAATCAGTAGGGTTTGAGCCCAGCCAGCCGAGACAGAATAAGGGTGACAAATCTTACTTTCAAAAGAGGTCTTCTCGCTATACACCCTCTGCAGCCAGCGTACCTGTCTAACAAATCAGGTATGATCAGAAGTGTTATGGTCACCAAAATTATAAGGGCTAGGGTTCTTAATCTCAAGCTAGTATGACCCAAGGTACGAGGGGAAAGCCACCTTATGATAAGTGTGGTAAACTCCATCTGGGTGAGTGTCGTGTGGGCGAAGATGTTTTTTGTTTATATGGGTAGACTGGTTAATTTCAATATAATTGTCCAAAGAGGATATGAGATGAAGGAAGCAATAGAGTGCAGTCCCCCACAATACCCCTAGCTGGCAGTCATAAGAGAGGTACCACTAGGGTACAGGAGGCAGGACAAACCATCTTTATGTCATGGGTAATCGACAGGATCAAGAGGCAGCACCAGATGTTGTTGTGGGTATGCTTCGAGTCTTTAACTTTGATTGTTATGCATTGCTTGACTTGGGTACCACTCTGTCTTTTGTAATTCACTCTGTGGATAGTATATTTAGCATCCTTCTATAGTATTTGCTTGAACCCTTTTCTATTTCCACTTCTACTATTATTTTATCATAGCTGAGAGGGTTTACAGGGATTGTGTAGTATCTATTTATCATATAGATACCTTGGCTAACTTGGTAGAATTGGAGATGGTTGACTTTGACATAATCCTTGGCATGGATATGCTTCATGGCTATTATACCTCTGTTGATTGTAGGACCCAAGCAGTCAATATCTAAAGGGTGTATCTACCACCTCGTACAAGTTAAGTTTGATGATATTGAGTCCCCCACTCTAGAGTCGGTCCCTATTGTAAATGATTTCCCTGAAGTGCTCCCCGAAGATCTGCCTAGAGTCCCTCCTGACAGGGAGATTGACTTTGGGATTCATGTTCTCCCCAATACTCAGCCTATCTCAATTCCACCTTATAGGATAGCCCCCACTGAATTAAAGGAATTGAAAGAGCAATTGAAAGACTTGCTGGAAAAGGGTTTCATAAGACCTAGTATTTCTCCTTGGGGTGCTCCAATCCTATTTGTGTGTAAGAAAGATGGGTCTCTCAGAATGTGCATAGACTATAGGCAACTGAACAAAGTCACGATAAAGAATGCGTATCCTCTCCGTAGGATAGATGATCTGTTTGACCAACTTCAGGGTGCCTCTTGTTTATCTAAGATAGACCTCAGATCGGGTTACCATCAGTTGAAAGTAAGGGAATATAACATTCCCAAGATAGCTGTTAGGACAAGGTATGGCCATTTTGAGTTCTTGGTCATGTTCTTTGGGTTGACTAATGCACCTACAACTTTCATGGACTTGATGACTAGGGTATTCAGACTGTACCTCGACATATTCATGATTGTATTTATTGATGATATCCTAGTATCTTCTAAAGATGAGGTTGGGCATGGCAATCATCTTAGAGTGGTTTTGCAAACACTCAAAGACCATGAATTGTATGAAAAGTTTTCAAGGTGTGAGTTTTTTCTTAAGTTTGTGGCCTTTCTAGGTCATGTAGTCTCTGGCGATGGTATTTGAGTGGATAACCAAAAGATTAAAGCAGTTAAGCACTAGCCCAGACCGACCTCTCCCACTGATATATGGAGTTTCTTGGGGTTGGCGGGCCACTACCGTAGATTTGTTGAGGGGTTTTCTTCCTTGTCCGCACCATTGACCAAGATAACTCAGAAAAATGTCAAGTTTTAGTGGTCTAACGAATATGAGAAGTGTTTTCAAGAGTTGAAGACTAGACTGAGTACAACATGAGTTTTGACCTTGCCACATGGGACAGATGACTTCGTGATATACTATAATATATCCAGAGTTGGACTGGGTTGTGTGCTGATACAGAGAGGGAAGGTGACAGCCTATGCTTCTAGATAACTAAAGATTCATGAGAAGAACTATCCGACTCATGATCTCGAGTTGGCAGTATTGGTATTCACACTTAAGATCTAGTGCCACTACTTATATTGCGTGCATGTGTACATATTCACTAACCACCACAACTTCCAATATGTCTTCAGTTAGAAAAACCTCAACCTATGGCAAAGGAGATGGTTGGAGTTGCTCAAAGATTATGACACGAGCATTCTCTACCACCCAAGTAAGGGTAACATTGTTGTTGATGCTCTTAGCAGGTTGTCTATAGGTAGCACTGCCCACATGGAGGAAGGAAAGAAGGAGTTGGCTAAGGAAGTGCATAGATTGGCCCGATTGGGAGTGCGACTTGAGGAGAATAATGAAGGCGGGGTCAACCTTCAGAATGGGTTTGCTTCCTCCTTAGTGCTAGAGGTGAAGGAAAAGCAAGGCCAAGACCCTATCTTGTTCTAATTGAAGGAAGTTATTCACAAGTAAAAAATGATAGTTTTCTCCAAAGGGGGATATGGAGTGTTGAGATACTAGAGTTGATTATGCATACCCAACGTTGATGGTGTTTGAGAAAGAATCATGGCCAAAGCTCATAGCTCCATATATTTTATCCATCCTGGCTCCACCAAAATATACCATGACTTGAAGAAGAAGGATATTGCTGAATTTGTCTCTAAGTGTCCCAATTATCAATAGGTCAAGGTTAAACATCAAAGACATTGCGGGTTGGCTCAGAACTTTGAAATTCCAGAGTGTAAATGGGAGATGATCAACATGGATTTCATTACCGATTTACCAAGGTCTCGAAAGCAACATGGCTCGATATGGGTAATCGTGGATAGGATGACTAAATTAGCCCACTTCCTGGAAGTCAAGACAACTAAAATGGCTGAGGAATATGCCCTGATATACATTTATGAGATTGTGAGGTTGCATCGAGTTCCCTTGTCTATCATCTCGGGTAGAGGAGCTCAATTCACCTCCCAATTTTGGAGATTATTTCAGAAGGGATTGGGTACCAAGGTGCATCTGAGTACAACTTTCCACCCTCTGATAGATGGATAGGCAGAGCACACCATTCAGACTTTGGAGGACAAGTTGAGGGCTTGCATTCTTGATTTTAAAGAAAACTGGATGACCACTTGCCATTGATCAAATTTTCCTACAACAATAGTTAGCATACAAGTATCCAGATGGTGCCTTATGAAGCTTTGTACGGGAGAAGGGTAGATCACTAATTGGGTGATTTGAAGTCGGTGAAGCTGAGTTGATTGGACCCTATTTTGCTCACCAGTCTATGGAGAAGGTAAAGGTTATTAGAGAGAGGTTAAAGACCGCACAGAGTTGCCAAAAGTCTTACATTGATGTGAGAATATGGGACTTGGAATTTGAGGTGGATGATTGGGTGTATTTGAAAGTATCACCTATGAAGGGTGTTATAAGGTTTGGGAAGAAAGGATAGTTAAGTCCATGCTACATCGGGCCCTATCATATTGTGAGGAGGATTGAAAAGGTTGCCTATGAGTTGGGATTTCCATCCGAGTTAGATGGGATCCATCTGGTATTTCATGTTTCAATGTTGAGAAAGTGCTTGGGAGATCCCACCTTGCTGATCCCTATTGAGAGCACGACAGTGAAGGATAGCTTGTCCTATGAGGAAATTTCAGTCTAAATCCTTGACTGACAAGTTCGTAAGCTGAGGAATTAGGGGATAGGCTCCGTCAAAGTTCTATAGAGGAACCAATTGGTTGAAGAAGCTACATGGAAAGCTAAGGAAGCTATGAAGAGCAAATACCTCCACCTATTTATGCCAAATGACGATGATACCGAAGGTAATGTCCTTATCCTTAATATAATTGAAGTTTGCATTCTCAAATTAATGTGTTGATTCTATTCCTGAGTCTAATAGAGAGGTTATAGAGGGAAATGGATAGTTGAGATTTCAAGATTTTTTAGTGTCTGTCGAGACGAGTCTTGAGTCTACTTGTGCCTAAATCCTATCCTTACTCATCATTTGAGGATGAATGATCCCAAGGGGGAGATGACATAACATCATATAAAATTATCAAAATGCCCCTAGAAAATAATCGTGCAAATAATGCGTCTTTCCAAGCTCCAATAGAAAATTCGAGACCGAATTTGTGATAAGTGCAAATATTGAGTGGAAAAATGACCTCGACCCAATTTTAGAGCAACCGAGTCAAAAAATAATGTTCACTAATTAATTGGAAAACAGTGTTAGTCCATGCCCTTGGAGTGACACAGACAGAATGCGAACTGACACTTATGTTTTTTATTTTTATTTTTCGATGAGTACTGGAAAGAACAAGAATTCACAAAAATACACATGTTCGCACCTTGGCGCTTCGCAGACATGGTATGTCAGGGTCAAATTTTATTCTTTTAATATATGAAGAGCTTTTTATTCATTCCCTAATCTATCCTAAGTCCCAAAAGCGTGTTTAAGGGTCGTTTATATCAGGTTAAGGGTTTCAAAACCCATTTTTCTTAACTTTTAAATGAGAGTTCTTGAAGGAGAAAGAAGACAGGGCTTGAACATTCCTAAGTTAAGGTCAAATTTCTTGAAGAAGCATGAGAAATTCTCCATCCGAAGTATGTAAGGATAACCAAAAACATGGGATTGTTCTCCCATATGCCCCACAGGTAGTAGAAACTTGATAAGTTGAATGTGAAGAGGCTTGTATGTGGAATTCTTGGGTATTTCATTAACATTTTTCTTACATATATATATTTTTTCTTGATTGATGATAATCATAGATTTAATGTACTGTTTAAATAGCTTTCTTGAAATATTACCTGAAACTCTACATGTTAATTTGTTAAAGATTACAATAATGAGCTTAAGAGTTGATATCTAGAGTCTTGGTGATACGAATGTGCTTGATGTTGTGTCCCAGGTCCTGAGTTGAATGTATTGATGATGATGTTGATGGGATTGGTTGAGAGTCATGTCCTTAAAGTCTTAAAGAAAGTGACTTAATCTTGAAAGATCATCCCTAATCCATTGAGTTGATGATAGATGAGATGTGTGATGTTCCTTGTCCAGAAGAGACTAAGTGATGAGAAATTTTGATGCTTGATTGCTTATGAGCATATTGAGTCCTGAGAGAAGTATTAAGCACAAAAATGAGTAAGAGTGAGTCTCACTCGGACTCATTAACTACATGGCTAGCGTAGGAGAGGATTGGACCATGAAAAATGGATGTTTCCTCAGTCCTAAAATAGGACTTGAAAGATTTACGAATCCACTGACAGACTAGACTGGTCTTGTACCCCGACAAGGTACTGGATAGATGTCGCAATGACATCACTTTATTGTATCATCACTGGCTCATAGGTGATGATTGTCTATTAGAAAAACTTTCAGATAGGTTCCACCTTGATAGTACTCTGATGTAGATATGATGGTATGATTCTTGATTGATGTTGATGTGAAGGTGTATATTTCTTATTCTGAGATGAGATGAATGTTTGATGAATTGATGTTATTCCATATTATTTTGCCTATACTATTTCATTTTAGCCTATTTACATACCGTACATTCCACGTACTATCACCATTTGGCACTGTAATATTTCATGATGCAGATTCAGTAAACAGAGGACTTCAGCAGACAACTCATTGAGGTTCAGAGATTTCTAGCTCCAGAGACTTGGTGAATCCCCTCTATATTCAGAGGATGTCTTTTATTTCATTTTCTTACCTTTTGAGTTATTTTGAGTTTGTGGTAGCCATGGCTTGTCATGGTACCTTCTTAGACCTACAAAGATAGAGGCTTCATAGATGTAGACATAGAGATGATGTTTTGATGTTGGGGGCCTTCTCCCTTTCTAAACTGAGTTCCTTTAATTCTGTTTTATGTGATGGATGTTAATGACCAGTCTAGTGGCCTATGACCTTTATTCTTGATATAGATGTGATGAGATAGAATAGCCCATTATTATTTAATTTCTAATTCTAATGCCTTTCACTGATTATGATTGCATGGATGTGATGAGGCCAGACGATTCGCTCGGGGGCTAGCAATAATCTCTGAGTGCCAGTTACTGTAATGACCTGGATATGGAACAATGTCGTTGGACCTTGAGAATCATATTTTTGGCAAAGGTTTGGACCAAGTGTTCCTAAAGAGATGCCACATGGCCAGTATGGGGTCACACAAGCTGTGTGGCCTCAAGTGAGACTATACTTGGCCTCAAATCTTGCATGATGGCCTTGGGGTGGTGTTGCAAGCTAAGTCACACTTCACTGCTACACCACACAAGCTGTGTGACACTTCATGGGTTGTGTGGAGGATCCGTGGGGTGTCCTAGGCTTGAAAACCCTATAATTGGGGCTAAGGGAGGCCACACAACAAGTCACATGGGTCGTGTGATGTGAGACGACCCATTTGGCCTTCCGTGAAGCTTCCAGAGTGAAAATATTCTAAGTATAGGGTCACTGTCTCATAACGTTTTTGTGAAGTTTTCCTAAGGTTGGGGAGACAGGAGCACCACATGGACCTGTGGCTTCACACGGCTCATGAAGGGTGTCCGTTTGGTGGTTCGTACGAAAAATTCTAAGGGTTGGTTCATGATCAAAATTTCTAGAAAATTTTCTAAGTGTTATTGCATGGGCACTCCACATGGATCGTAGAGTGCCACATGTGCCGTTTACCCTCAAGTCAAATGGCTTCTGGTAAACCGTTCCTCGGATTCATTTATGGCGTTTTCATAAATTTGATTATTTCTATTGGTCTTTTGGGAATTCCTATGCTATTCTTTGGTCATCTAAACACCTAAAACCTGTTTCAAACATTCAATATCACCTCTCATAATTTTGAACTCTCTCAAAGCAACTCTTGGAGAATCTTAACTTGGGGGCTAAGGAACTCAACCCTTCTTCGAACTTCTTTGAGGTTTCTTCGTCTTAGTAAAGTTATGTGAGTTGGACCCTTGATTACCTTCCAATTAAGGAGACCCAAACTATTTTCAAGCAATTTTACAAATATCTAGTTTACTTTAAATTAGGGTTTTGAATATTATGATTCCTAAAATTCTATTAATGCATGGGTAGTGTTTATTTGATGATTTTAAGGTGATTTAAACCATTACATGAGGATTTACTTTGGTTTATGGAAGTATAAGTATGCATATCCCCTTTAAGGCTTGTTTATGCATGGGTGATTATATTATGATTTTTAAATATGAGTTTAATTATGTTTTCAATTGAAGTTCATACTAAATTATTGATTTTAGATTGAATCTTAATTACCCATGTCATTCTCTTATTATTCATGGTATTTGCATTCATGTACATAGATTATTATGAAAATTATAAAGTGTGTTAATCCCAATTTTGTTATATGATATGATTTTCATAAGATGTTGGTTATGACAATATTGTGCTCACATATATGTCTATTGATTATGGCTCTTTGAGCGTTTTGGGTGCTTGCACCATTTTGTATATGGATGGGCTATTCCTATGCATGAACATAATGACTATGAAAGTATGGTTTTGGCATTTGAGCCTAAGTATGAACTATTATAAAAAATGTTAGGCTTTTAAGTCTAATTGTGCATTGAAATGTTTTGATAAGACTTGTATCTCTTTGAAAGCATGTATAGGTATGAATATTATAAATATTCTTGTGGGATGACGACTTAGCACTGATGGAAGGAGGGTTCTCTCTCTTTCCTCAAACTATGTGCCTAACATATGTTTCCTTCCCCAAATAAGAGGCCCATAAGGAAAAATGCCTCCAAAATGGGGTTTCCCATAAGGAGAAGGATTGATATGATATGTTTTGATATGAAAATTCGATCCAAAATCGGAGGCCCATAAGGAAGGATG
>DF359091.1:42019-58451 GCA_000787875.1 Solanum virginianum
AAAATCGGAGGCCCATAAGGAAGGATGCTTCACACAAAATGGGGGTCCTGTAAGTTGAAGCATGGTTTAACCTTGGCAAGTAAACTACCTCTTTATCGATGAGGGATAATTATAAGGGTTCCAAGTAATACCTCGCTTGGTCATACTTATGTCGGTTGATGTCTCATCTCCACTATATATATGAGCATCATTTGCACCTCATGCATCATTGGTTTCAAGACATCTTGTTATATTATACTTCTTATTATATATCTCCTTCTATAGTATGTGCCTTTGTCATTTAACATTGATATGCAGGTTTTGGTATGTTCATGCATTGCATCTCGCATACTTAGTAATTCAAACATACTAACTCATACTTTTGTGTACATGATTTCACCATCTAGGGACTGAGAACTTTGATTATCCACCATTTGACACTTAGCTCGGATTCCAAGTTTATTTGTAGTGGTGAATCCTATCTTCCTATCACGACCCAAGCCTAGGGCCTAGATGTGATACGGCAAATGGGAACCTGAAAGGTCCCCAAACAAGCCTCTTAGCATATCATACTCATATCCTTGGTCTCAAAAACAAAGTAAACAACATCAAGAGAATACAATTAAAAATAAAGACTAAGAGAAAAATTTAGTAACATAAATCATAAAGAGTCAAAGCTAAATATAATTACATCACTTGTCCAACAACACCTCTAACTTATATTGGCCAAGGGGCAAGGCAAGCTTTCCGGACTGACTCTTTTAGTAACAAGTGCTCATCATAAGGAAATAACATAAGCATGAGAGAGAAAGGCTAGTGTCCCCAAACTTGAGGACTCACCACAAGCTATTTTCAAGATGTCAAAACTAGCCACGAATAGAATGATCATGAGGAGCTCGATTCCTACATGGTAACATCATGTAGGAATAGAGTATGCGTCAGTACATTTGAATGTACTAAGTATGTAGGATGCAATGCAATAAGAGCTAGAAACATAATCAAAATACATAATCGTAAGCAAGAGATACTATATTAGTAACATGGCATGGATGAATGATACTTGAAGTAAAACATGCTTATATAGAAAATATTACATGTGTAGTAAGAGACCATCATCATAGACCAAGCAACTTAGTACTTGGAATCTAAGGTGAACCACCCCTTGGAGTTGATTGAGATATCAACCCCCCAATTTAGTTAATGGTTTTACCACCCCCTATCCAAGGTGATTGAGGTATCAACTCCTCAATTTGGTTAATGGGTTTACCACCCCCCCATCCAAGGTGATTAAAGTATCAACCCCTCAATTTGGTTGATGGTTGTCACACCCTACCATCCATGGTGTGGTAAACTTGCATCACTAAAGGTAATTTTCATTAAATCAACACATATGTATACCTTCCTTTCATCATCATAAAGTCATTCAAATCATAAGTCATGCAATGGATCATCAATAGCTCAAGAATCCAAAACTGGACATTTTATGCAAGTACAAAATCATGCCATTCAAGAGTGAAATCATGCAAGAAAACTTGAAGTAAATCAACCCAACAACACTTGGTAATACCCTCATGCAATATGCATCAAAACCCTTCATTAAATCACAAAATAGATCATAGATTCATAGCTCTAAACATGCTTAAACAATCACACTTTTATGAAACCCTAACATAGTTCATAGTCAAATTCATAATAAGTAAGTCCCATAAGTAAATCAACTTAGAAACATGCAATTTATGTAAAAAAAAAAGCTTGGGCACCATGGGTGGAAGGACCCAATGGTTGAAACCCACATACCTTAGATTTTATATAATTTATGTAAAAATAAAGGTTGGGAACCATGGTTGAAAGGATCCAATGGTTAAAACCCACATACCTTAGACCTTGACTTTCTTGAAATTGGGTTGAGAAAGAATTGAAGCTTGAAATGGGGTCTTGGAATCCAAAACTTACTCTTGAGATTCCTAGAAGTTGTATTGGGTTTTGGTAGAGGCTTTTGAGAGGATTTGAGAGTGTATTCAAGTTGGGAGTGATGACTTGATCCTTTGAGATAGAGTTTAGGTCTTTTGGGGAGGTTAAGATAGCATTAGAAGTCAAAAAATATCATTAGAATAAATAAAATTCACAAAAATGTCATTAAAGAAACAGAGAGAAAAAATTGACAAAGTGTCACCTCACTTGAGGTTAGTGGGTTGTGTGGAACTACACGGGTTGTGTGGAGTGCCCCTAAGATTATACTTAGTCGAAAATTTGGAAGTTGGGACACTTGGGAAAAATTAACGTTATCGTCACTCTGACGGGAGGCTCCACGGGCCGTGTGGTGTTACACGGTCCGTATAGTGGCCTGTGGAGTTACACTTGGGGGGAAAAGTGTAGGCAGGAGGCTCCAAAACTGGCCACATGACTCGTGAAGCTTTCCACTGCCTGTGAAGATGGCCGTGGCACTACTCTTGGTCAAGAAAACTCCCTCTCACGCCAACCTTGCCTTACTTGCACACTCCCTCGGCTAGCCACATAGTCAGTGGCAAGCCACAAAGCCAGTACCACTAGCTGTGTCCCAACCCTCAGACCAAAAATGGTATTTTCCAGCCCAAAACAGTCCACACGGCTCATCCAAAACCTCACTCTCCGTCTAAGTGCTCCTGTGACATCACTGCACGAGAGGGGCTCACGAAAATGGTCATAACTCCGTCATCCAAATTCGAAATGAGGTGAAACAAAGTGCGTTAGAAAGCTAACTCCAAGGGCGTTCATTTGAAATGTCATGGGTCATCCAATTCTTAGTGTGCTAATAGTTATATCGATTTAAAGTTGAGCTTGGCACGTACATGATTTCACCATCTAGGGACTGAGAACTTTGATTATCCACCATTTGACACTTAGCTCACACTTCATGGGTTGTGTGGAGGATCCGTGTCCCTAATACACTCCCCACCTAAACAAATAAGGCTTGAAACATGTATACATAAGAGCATAAAGTTATAGCGTGTCACAATATCTCTCCCTTGGGCGTCCTCGAATGTCAAAGAAACATATACAAGGAAAGTATTCATGAAGATTTTAGACCAATATGGATGCAACAAATGCACTTAAACATTATTTTCAAAAAGTCTTAACATGAACATCAAAAATTACCATAACCTTGCCAGCATAAACATGAACACATGCAAATGACGTAAGGGTCGAAACTTAAGACTTGAAATCATATACAGGGGAAAACACTTAAATTTGTACTTTAGGCTTGAGTAGTGTGGAAGAGGTACGGATATCGCTTTTGCATGTCCGCCTCGGCTTCCTATGTGGCACGTTCAACTTGTTGATTCCTCCAAAGGACCTTAACGGAAGCTACATCCTTGTTCCTCAACCTCTTCACTTATCTATCCCAGATTTCTACCGGGACCTCTTCATAAGTTAAATTGTCTTCGAGAACACCCGCAACATCTGGAGGCACAATAGCACTAGGGTCACCCATACACTTCCTCAACATAGACAAATAGAAGACCGGATGTACCATATTCATGTCATTGGGCAACTCCAACTCATAGGCCACCTTACTAATCCTCTTCAACACACTATAGAGACCCACATATCTAGGGCTCAACTTACCCTTTTTACTAAAATGAACCACACCCTTCATGGGTGACGCCTTCAAATAAACCAAATCACCAACCTTGAATTCAAGATCCCTTCTCCTCACATCGGCATAGGACTTTTGCTAACTTTGGGCGTTTTCATCTCTCCCTAATCCTCCTTACTTTCTCCATTGCCTCCATAACCAAATTTGGACCTAACAAGTTATCTCCCCCACCTCAAACCATCAAATCAGGGATCTACAACGCCTTTCATAAAGAGCCTCAAATGGATCCATACCAATGTTTGAATGATAACTATTATTGTAATATAAGCAAATTCAATCAATAGAAGATGATCATCCCAACTACCCTTGAACTCCAATACACAAGCTCTAAGCATATCCTCAAGAGTTTGGATAGTTCTTTCAGCTTGGCCATCCATTCGAGGGTCAAAGGTAGTACTAAGCTTAACCTTGGTACCAAGACCTCTTTGGAAGGACTCCAAAAGTGTGAAGTGAATTGAGTACCATGATCTGATATGATAGACAAAGGAACCCTATAAAATCTCACCAACTCATGGATGTACAATCTTGCATAGTCTTTGGCATCATTAGCTGACTTTCTCATCCTATCAACTATAACCCAAATAGAATCAAAACCCTTTCTAGTCTTAGGTAACCCAACCACAAAATCAATGTTAATTTCCTCCTACTTCTAAGTAGGAATCTCTATGTCTTGGGCCAGGCCAGCCGACCTTTGATGTTCGGCAATGACTTGTTGGCAATTATGGCAACCAGACACAAACTTAGCAATGTCTTTCTTCATACCTTCCCACCAATACACCTCTCTCAAATCCCTATATATCTTCATAGAACCAGGGTGAATAGAGTAGGAAGAATTATGGGCCTCAACAAGAATCTTCTCTCTCAAGCCATCAACACTAGGCATACAAAACCTACCTTGGTACCTAAGGGCACCATCTCCCACTTTGGAGAAAACTTCCTCCTTACCATCTCTCACTAAGGTCTTCAACCCTAACAAGGCAGGTTCAAGATCTTGCTTTGCCTTTACCTCCTCAACCAAAGAAGATTTAGAACCATCAACCACCACTACCTCACCATTGTCAATCTCTTCTAATCTAACCCCCAATCTAGCCAATCGATGGACATCCCTAGCTATGTCCTTGCCACCATCATCAACATAAGCTAGGCTACCCATAGAAACCCCACTCAAAGCATCGGCCACAATATTAGCCTTACCGAGATTATAGTGCGCACTCATATCATAGTCTTTAAGAAGTTCTAACCACCTTCTTTGGCTCAAGTTATGATCTTTTTGGGTGAACACATATTTGAGACTTTTATGATCAGTAAACACACCAACATGCACCCCACACAAATAATGACACCAAATTTTCAAAGCAAATACCATAGTGGCCAATTTAAGATCATGGGTAGGATAATTCTTTTCATACACTTTGAGTTGTCTAGAATCATAGGCTATTACCTTACCATTGTGCATGAAAACACAACCCAACCAAATTCTTGAGGCATCACAATACACAATAAAACCTTCTAGCCCTTTCGATAATGACAAGATAGGAGCGTACACAAGCTTTTCCTTCAAAGTTTGGAACCTCTTTTCACACTCATCGATCCACACAAATTTAGCCTTTTTTTGGGTCAACATAGTCATAGGAGAAGCAATAGAAGAGAACCCATTCACAAATCTCTGGTAATAACCCGCTAAGCCCAAAAAGCTTCTAATATCCGATGGGGTCAAAGGTCTAGGCCAATTTTTAATCACTTCCATCTTTTTAGGATCCATCTTAATACCATCCCCCAACACCACATGACCTAGAAAGGCAACCTCTTGTAACCAAAACTCACATTTCTCATAATTAGCATACAACTTCTCTTCCCTCAACCTTTATAGCACCACCCTCAAATGACTTATATGATCCTCCTCACTATGGGAAAAGATCAAAATATAATCAATGAGAACCATAACAAATGAATCAAGATAGGGTTTAAAGACCCTATATAAGATCCATGAAGATAGCTAGTGCATTGGTCTACCCAAAAGACATGACCACAAATTCATAATGCTCATTTCTAGTCCAAAAGGCCATCTTGGGAATGTCACCCTCCCTTACTTTCACTTGATGGTACCTGGACCGAAGATTAATCTTAGAGAAGTGACTAGCCCCTTGAAGTTGGTCAAATAGATCATCAATCCTTGGTAGAGGATACTTATTCTTTATGGTGGCCCTATTAAGTTGCCAGTAGTCAATACATATTCTAAGGAAACCATCCTTATTTTTCACAAATAACACCAATACACCCTAAGGTGATTGGCTAGGCCTAATAAAATTCTTCTCCAACAAGTCCCTCAATTGCTCCTTCAACTCCTTTAACTCCGTCTGGGCCATACAGTAAAGGGGAATAAAGATGGGTTAAGTATCGAGAAGGAGGTCTATACCAAAGTCTATTTCCTTTTCGGGAGAAACGTCAAGATGGTCATTTGGGAAGACATCAAAAAACTCATTAACCACTAAAACTGACTCTATAGAAAGGACTTTAGAATCCATATCCCTAACCCTCACAAGATGATATAGACACCCCTTAGAGATCAACTTTTGGGTTTTAATGCAAGAAATAAACCTACCCTTGACCAGCATATCATGACTCTTCCAATCAAGGATGGGTTCATTGGGGAATTGGAATTTGACCCTACGGGTTCTATAATCAATAGAGGCATAGCATACATATAACCAATCTAGCCAAAGAATAATGTCAAAATCTAACATGTCCAACTCAACAAAGTTACATGGCAGTATTTTATGTAAAATTCAAATGGGATAATTTTTATAGACTCTTCTAGCAATAATAGATGCATCAATAGGAGTAGACGCCTCATATGGCTCACACAACAACTCAGGTTTAACATGAAACTTTTTGGCAACAAAAGGGGTAACAAAAGAAAGAGTGGCACCTGGGTCTATTAATGCATGGCCTCAACAAGAATCTTTTTAACATGAAACTTTTTGGCAACAAAAGGGGTAACAAAAGAAAGAGTGGCACCTGGGTCTATTAATGCATACATATCAAAATCAAAGACTTTTAACATATCGGTGACTACAATGGGCACATCATCAACCTCTTGCCTCCCATGAAGAGCATAGAACCAATTGTGCCTTGGGGAACCACCTTGTTGACCACCTCTTCCCCTAGGAACCACATTTTCACCTTGTGGATGAATATTTCCACCCTTCTTTTGATTACGAGGACAACCAATCCTCTTATGTCCCACTTCACCATAACCGAAAAAAGCATTGGTGTCTCTCAAACATGGGTCTCTATGACTCTTACCATATTTTGAACACATGGTATTGGGTACCACACCACCATCACCTTGGAACCTTGGGTTATCATTCATAAACCTTCTACTAGGAGCATTGGAAGATCTTTGTCCTTGATGAACCCGACCACCCCTTGGGACCTTGGAACTTACCATTAAAACGGACCCGCTTGGCCTCACCACTCCTCCATTTTCTAAGTTTTTCCACTTCCACTTGTTCGACATAGGTCATTAAGCGGGATAAATCCATGTAACTAATTAACATAGCGGCCTGACGCTCTTCATTCACCAAATCGGATACACCTATTATGAACTTGTTCATTCTAGACCTCAGATTGGCAACCAAGTGTGGAGCATATTTAGGGAGTTGGTTGAACTTGAGGGCATACTGGCCAACTCAAATTCCTCCCATAGAATCTCGTTGTTCTCCTTCTCCACTTTCCATTGGACATACCATATTTGAGCCACACCCTTGAGTTGGTATGCCGCCAACTCTATCTTCTCTTCCGACCTAACACCCATAATATCCAACACCTTGTATACCTCATCAATAAATTCTTGAGAGTCTTCATCCACTTTTGACCCATGAGACTCTGGTGGATTCATTCTCATAAAGTCTCTCACCCTAGAACCCGAGGTAGGAGCATAAAGGGTTTAGGTCCCTTGATTGATTTGATTGGTCATGGCTTGAGCTAGCAATGTGAGAACATCCCGGAGCTCTCTATAAGAGTTATTCTTCAGGTGTATGGGATCTTCTTCCACTTGTGTTAGGAATGATCTAAAAATGACAAGGAACATTTTTTAGAGGGGAAACCTTACCTAACTTCTATAGCACGACATAGATCAAGAAGAAGGGAAACATTTCCTGAAACGCCTCTTAGTTTCTTACTCATAGTTGTGGTGCATAATACAACCATGAATAAGACTCTAATTGACGCGGTGTGTTGGATGCCAGAGACCATTAATAACCTAGTGCTCTAAAACCAAATTGGTCATGATCCAAGCCTAAGGCCTAGATGTGACACGACGAATGGAAACCTGAATAGTCCTCAAATAAGCCTCTTAGTATATCATTCACACATCCTTAGTTATAGAACAAAAGTAAACAACATCAAGAGAATATAATTAAAGATAAAGACAAAGAGAAGAGTTTAGTAGTATAAATCATAAAGAGCCAAAACTCAACATAAATACATCACTTGTCCAACAACACCTCCAACATAGATTGGGCGGGGGCCAAGACAAGCATTTCAAGCTCAGCCTTTTAGTAATAAGTGTTCATCATAAGGAAATAACATAAGTAAGAGAGAGAAAGTATAATGTCCCCAAACTTGAGGGCTCACCACAAGCTATCTTCAAGATGTCAAAACTAACTACGAGTAGGATGATTGTGAGGAGCTCTGGTTCTTATATGGTAACATCATGTAGGCATAGACTATATGTTAGTACATTTGAATGTACTAAGTATGTAGGATGCAATGCAACAAGAGATAGGAAATATAATCGAAATGCATAATCATAAGCAAGAGATAGTACATTAGCAACATGGCATGCATGAACAATGCTTGAAGTAAAACATGCTTATATAGAACATATTACATGTGTAGTAAGAGACCATCATCATAGACCAAGCAACTGAGTACTTGGAATCAAAGGCATGAACTACCACTTGGTGGTGATTGAGGTATCAACCCCATAATTTAGTTAATGGGTTTACCACCCTCCCCCATCCAAGGTGGTTAAGGTATCCACCCCTCAATTTGGTTAAATGGGTTTACCACCCCCCATCCAAGGTGATTGAGGCATCAACCCCTCAATTTGGTTGATAGTTGTCACACTCTACCATCTATGGTGATTGAGGTATCAACCCTTCAATTGGTTGATGGTTGTCACACCCTACCATCCTTGGTATGGTTAACTTGCAACACTAAAGGTACGTTTCATGAAATCAACACATATGTGTACCTTCCTTTCAACATCATAAAGTCATTCAATTCATAGGTAATGCAATAGATCATCAATAGCTTAAGAATAAAAAACCAAACAATTTGTTAAACATTTGGTGGGTATGTAATGCTAGTACAAAATCATGTCATTTAAGAGTGAAATCATGCAAGAGAACTTAAAGTAAGTCAACCTACCAAACTTGGTAATACCCTCATGTAATATACATCAAAACTTTTCATTAAATCACAAAATAGATCATAGATTCATAACTCTAAATATGCTTAAACAATCACATTTTTATGAAACCCCAATATAGTTCATAGCCAAATTCATAATAAGTAAGACCCATAAGTAAATTAACTTATAAACGTATAATTTATGTAAAAAAAGGTTTTTCACCATGGGTGAAAGGACCCAATGGTTGAAACCCACATACCTTAGACCTTGAGTTTCTTGAAATTGAGTTAAGAAAGAATTGAAGCTTTAAATGGGGTCTTGTAATCCAAAACTTGTTCTTGAGTTTTCTTGAATTTGTATTGGGGTAGAAAGAATTGAAGCTTTAAATGGGATCTTGGAATCAAAAACTTGCTCTTGAGTTTCCTTGAAGTTCTACTGGGGTTTTGGTAGAGGCTTTTGAGAGAATTTGAGAGTGTATACAAGTTGGGAGCGATGACTTAATCCTTTGAGATAAAGTTTAGGTCTTTTGGGGAGGTTAAGATAATATTAGAAGTCTAAAAAGATCATTAGAATAAATAAAATTCACGGAAACGCCATTAATGAAACGGAGAGAAAAAATTGATAAAGTGTCACCTCACTTAAGGTTACACGGGTCATGTGGCACTCAATAGGTTGTGCGGAGTGCCCATGAGATGATACGTAGTCAAAAATTTGGAAGTTGGGACACTTGGGAAAAATTAACGTCATCGTCACTTTGACGGGAGGCTCCACGGGCCGTGTGGTGCTACATGGTCCATGTAGTGGCCTGTGCAGTTATACTTGGGGGGAAAGGAATGTGGGCAGGAGGCTCCATGCTAGGCTACATGACTAGTGAAGCTTTCCACAGCCCGTGAAGATGGCCATGGATTACACTTGGTCAAGAAAACTCTCTCTCACACCAACCTTGCCTCACTTGCACACCCCTACGGCTAGCCACACGGTCAGTGGAAAGCCATATGGCCTGTAACACTAGCCATGTCCTAAGCCTTTGATGAAAATTGGTCTTTTCCAGCCCAAAACTGTCCACACGGCTCACCCAAAACCTCATTGTCCGTCTAAGTGCTCATGTGACATCACTGCACGAGAGGGTCTCACGAAAATGGTCATAACTCCTTCATTCGAACTCAGAATGAGGTCAAACCAAGTGCATTAGAAATATAAATCAAAGCTATTTCATTTGAAATGTCATGGTTTGTCCAGTTATTTGTGTGCTAAAAGTTATACTCATTTAAAGTTGAACTTGGCACAAACCAAACACCCAAAACTCAATTCATAGGGAAGTCTTGAACTCATCTATGTACTAGAAGTTTCCCCACGACCCTAATACACTCCCCACCTAAACAAATGAGGCTTGAAGCATAGATACATAAAATCATAGAGTTACAAGGTGTCACACTTTTAAGGACGATCCACCATGAAACGCCCCTAACAATGCCTGAAAACGCTCCTTGAAAATGCTCATAATCGTAATTTCCATGTATCTCAAAATTTGTGTATGATATTGAAAATTCAACTTTATACTTATGATCAAGGGGAAAAAATGGGTGGCTGATAAGTCTAACCCTGATATTAGAGCAACCGTAATAAAATTTGATTTTCCCAAGTTGGCACGAAACAAAGGGCCTGCGAGTCCTCTCCGTGACGTGGAGCTGTCGTGGAGTAGTATATTTTGTTGCCAATTTTTTTAATCTCGGACTAAGGCCTTGGGGTCTTGGGCCTAAGCCTTCCTATGAGTAAAAATACTTATACTTAGTTAATTTTCAACCTCATATCATCCAAGACATTCCCCAAAACCTTCCCAAACACATAGCCAAATAGTTCACCTAAAATTCAGGTGTCCCAATCTCATTCTGGATCTTAAGAAATTCACTCAAACTTCAAGTTCTCATTCCAATGTTCATCAAGAGAATCTTCAAAGTTGAGGCATGTGGGTTTCAACCATTAGGTCCTTTTACCCATGGTGCCCAACCATCGTTTTTATACAAATTACATATTTTTAAGTTAATTTACTTATGGGTATTCTTACTATGAATTTGATTATAAGCTATGTCGGGGTTTTCATGAAATGTGGACTATTTAATGATGTTTGAGCTATGAAGCTATGCTCTATGATGAGATTTGATGAAGGGTTTTAATATATCATGCATGAGGTTGTTACCAAGTGTTAGTGGATGGATTTAAATTGGTTTTTCTTACATGTTTTCACTCTTGAATTGCATAATTTTGTACTAGTATTATACACCAGCAAAGTGTTTGATAAGATGTCCTATTAAGGGTTTTTGAGTTATTGACGGTCTATTGCATAGATTATGAGTTAAGGGAATTTATGATGATAAAAAAATATACATATGTGCTGAGAGGGTGCTTTGCCTCAATCACCATGGATGGTAGGGTGTGACAACCATCAACCAAATTTAAGGGTTGATACCTCAATCACCATGGATGATAACGTGTGAAAACCATCAACTAAATTAAGGGGTTGATACCTCAATCACCATGAATGGTAGGGTGCGACAACCATTAACCAATTAAGGGGTTGATACCTCAATCGCCTCTCCAAGGGGGTGGTAGGCCTTGGATTCTATAATGATGGTCTCTTACTACACATATAATATATTCTATATAGGCATATTTTACTTCAAGCATGGATCATGCATGTCATGTTGCTAATATACTATCTCTTTCTTATATATATGCATTTTGATTATGTTACTTATCTCTTGTGACATTGTATCCTACATATTTAGTACATTCAAACGTACTAATGCATACTCTATGCCTACATGATATTACCATGTAGGAATTGGAGCTCTACTTGATCATCCTCCTCATCCACATGGCTATTACTATCTCTTGAAGTAAGCTTGGTGAGTCCTCAACTCTGAGGACAATAGCTATTGATCCTATGTTATGTAAAGGCATTTTTCTTTGTTTAGATGCTTATAACTATGAGGACGAGCCCAAAAATTTATGTTGGCCCCCGCCATATCTATGATAGAAGTATTGTTGGACAAGTTATGTATTTATCCTTTGAGCTTTGACTCCTTTGAAGATTTACATTATGAAAGACTTCCCTTAGTCCCTTTATCTTTATTTATATTCTCCTATTGTTGTTTAATTGATTCCATGACCAATGATGTGTGAATGATATGCTAAGAGGCTTGTTTGGGGTCCCTTGGGTTCCCATTCGCCGTGTCACGTCTAGTCCTTACGCTTGGGTCATAAAAAATTTGGTATCAAAGCACTAGATTGTTAATAGTCCTCGGCATCCAACACGCCACATCAATTAGAGTCTTATTCATGGTTGTGAAGTGCACCATTTCTATGAGGAAGAGGCTATAAGGCATTGTAGGAAATGTTTCCCTTCTTCTTAATCCATGTCGTGCTATAGAAGTTAAGGTAAGGCTTTCCCCTAACAAATGTTCTTTGCTATGCCAGATCATGCCTATCCCGAGAGGAAGAGGAGCTAGTACACCTGAAGAACAACCATCTCATGAAGAGTTCTGAGATGCTATTGTTATGCTAGCTTAAGTTATGACTAACCAAATCAACCAAGGGGCCCAAGCCTCTCATGCTCCTACTCCAACATCTAGGGTAAGAGATTTCATGAGGATGAACCCACCGAAGTTTTATGGATCCAAGGTGGATGAGGATCCTCAACAATTTATTGATGGGGTGTACAAATAGTTATCTATCATGGGTGTTAGATCGGAGGAGAAAGCAGAGTTGGCAGCCTACCAACTTAAAGAGGTGGCCCAAATATGGTTTTCTCAATAGGAAGAGGAGAAGGGAAATAATAATGTAATCCTTTGGGAAGAGTTTAAGATGGCATTTCTCAACTAATTTTTCACTCTTGAGCTTAGGCAGGCCAAAAGGATGGAGTCCATGAATTTGAATCAAGGGACTATGAGTGTGAGGGAGTATACCTTTAAGTTCAATAAACTCTCTAAATATGCTCCACAAATGGTGGCCGATCCAAGGTCTAAAATGAATATATTTGTGATGGGGGTATCCAATTTGGTTGATGAGGAATGTTGTGCCTCTATGTTAATTAGTAACATGGATTTGTCCCGCCTCATGACTTATACTGAATAATTGGAGGGGGAAATGTTGAGAAAAAAGGGGTAATGAGGCCAAGAGGGCTCATTTTGATGGTAAATTCCAAGGTTTAAAAGGTGGCCGGTTCCATCAAGGCCAAGGGTCTTCTAATGATCCTAATAGAAGATTTGCTAATGATAACCCAAAGGTCCTAGGTGATGGTGGTGTGGTGCATAATGCTATGTGTCCAAAATGTGGTAAGGGTCATAGTGGCCCATGTTTGAAGGACACCAACGTTTGTTCTTGTTGTGGTGAAGTGGGACATAAGGTGGTGGATTGCTCTCGAAATTGAAAAAAAGGTAAGGATGTCCTTCCACAAGGGGCAAATACGGATCCTAGGGAAAGAGGTGGCCAACAAGGTGGTGTCCCAAGGCACAATCGGTTCTATGCTCTTCAAGGGAGGCAAGGGGTAGATGAGGTGCCATATGTCATCACTGATATGTTAAAAGTCTTTGATTTTGGTGTGTATGCATTGATAGACCTGAGTGCCACTCTTTATTTTATTACTCCTTTGTTGCCAAAAGTTTCATGATGAACCGGAATTGTTGTTTGAGTTATATGAAGTGTTTACTCCCATTGGTGCATCTATTATTGCTAGAAAGGTCTATAGAAATTATCCTATTTTTATTTTGCAAAAAGTATTGCCTTGTGATTTTGTTTAGTTGGATATGGTGGATTTTAATGTCATTCTTGGGATGGATTAGTTGTATGTATAATATATTCTATATAGGCATATTTTACTTCAAGCATGGATCATGCATGTCATGTTGCTAATATACTATCTCTTTCTTATATATATGCATGTATTATGCCTCTATTAGTTGTAGAACTCGTAGGGTCAAATTCCAATTCCCTAAGGAACCCATCCTTGAGTGGGAGAGTCATGATGTGGTGGACAAGGGCAGGTTTATTTCATGCATTAAAGCCTAAAAGTTCATTTCTAAGAGGTGTCTTTATTATTTTGTGAGGGATAGGGATGTTGAGTCCGAAGTCCTTTACATAGAGTTGGTCCCAGTGGTTAATGAGTTCCTTGATATCTTTCCTAATGACCTTTTTGATGTTCCTCCTGAAAGGGAAATAGACTTTGGTATGACCTCCTTTTTGATACTCAACCCATTTCTATACCCCCTTATCGTATAGCCCGACGGAGTTAAAGGAGTTGAAGGAGCAATTAAGATATTTGTTTGTGAAGGGTTTCATTAGGCCTAGTCGATCACTTTGGGGTGCATCTGTGTTGTTTGTGAAGAAGAAAAATAGCTCTCTTAGAATGTGCGTCGATTACTGGCAACTTAATAGAGTCACCATCAAGAATAAGTACCCTCTACTAAGGATTGATGATCTTTTTGACTAACTTCAAGGCGCTAGTTACTTCTCTAAGATTGATCTTCGGTCTGGGTATCACCAAGTGAAAGTAAGAGAGTGTGACATTCCCAAGACTGCCTTTCGGACTAGGTATGGGCACTATGATTTCGTCGTTATATCTTTTGGGTTGACCAATGCACCCGCCTATCTTCATGGATCTTATGAGTAGGGTCTTTAAACCCTACTTTTATTTGTTTGTGGTGGTGTATATTGATGATATCTTGATCTATTCCTATAGTGAGGAGGAGCATGTGGCTCACTTGAGGGTGGTACTACAAATCTTGAGGGAGGAGAAGTTGTATGGCAAATATGAAAAATGTGAGTTTTGATTGAAAGATATTGCTTTGCTAGGTCATGTGGTGTCGGGTGATGGTATAGCGAAATATGAGTTTTGGTTGAAAGAGGTTGTCTTTCTAGGTCATGTGGTGTTGGGTGATGGTATAAAGGTGGATTTTAAAAAGATGGAGGTAATTAGAAATTGGTCTAGACCATTGACTCCAGTAGACATTAGAAGTTTCATAGGCTTAGCGGGTTACAACTAGAGGTTTGTGAGTGGGTTCTCTTCTATTGCTTCTCCCATGACTAAGTTTATCCAAAAGAAGGCTAAATTTTTGTGGACCGATGAGTGTGAAAAAAGTTTCCAAACTTTGAAAGATAAGCTTGTCTCTGCTCCTATCTTGTCTTTACCGGAAGGGTTGGAAGGGTTTGTTGTGTATTGTGATGCCTCACAAATTGGTTTGGTTGGTGTTTTGAGGCAAAATGGTAAAGTGATAGCTTATGCCTCTAGACAACTTAAGGTGCATGAAAAGAATTATCCTACCCATGATCTTGAATTAGCTGCCGTGGTATTTGCTTTGAAATTTTGGTGTCATTATTTGTATGGGGTGCATGTTAATGTGTTTACCGATCATAAGAGTCTCCAATACATGTTCACCCAAAAAGATCTCAACTTGAGACAACGAAGGTGGCTAGAGATTCTTAAGGATTATGATATAAGTGTACATTATCACCTCGGAAAGGCTAATGTTGTGGTTGATGCTTTGAGTAGGGCGTCTATGGGTAGCCTAGCTCACATTGATGATGAGGGCAAAAAGGTGACTAGAGAGGTTCATCGGTTTGCTAGGTTGGGAGTTAGGTTAGAAAAGGTTGATAATAGTGGAGTAGTGGTGGTTGATGGTTGCAAATCTTCATTGATTGAGAAAGTGAAGGCAAGGCAAGATCTTGACCGCACCTTGCTAGAATTAAAGGTCTTGGTGAGAGATGGTAAGGTGGAGGTTTTCTACCAAGGGGGAGATGGTGCCCTTCGGTACCAAGGTAGATTATGTGTGCCTTGTGTTGATGACTTGAGAAAGAAGATTTTAGATAAGACTTATAATTATTCCTATTATATTCACCCCGGTTCTACAAAGATGTATAGAGATTTGAGGGAAGTGTTTTGATGGGGTGGTATGAAGAAAGACATTGCTAAGTTTGTGTCCGGTTATCATAATTGCCAATAAGTGAAAGTCGAATAACAAAGGCGGGGTGGTCTAGCCCAAGATATAGAGATTCCTACTTGGAAATGGGAGGAAGTTAACATGGATTTTGTGGATGGGTTGCCTAAAACTAGAAAGGGTTTTGATTCTATTTGGGTTGTGGTTGATAGAATAATAAAGAGGAGGAAGTTAACATGGATTTTGTGGATGGGTTGCCTAAAACTAGAAAGGGTTTTGATTCTATTTGGGTTGTGGTTGATATAATAATAAAGTCGTCTCATTTTCTACCGGTTAAGACTACTTATGGTGCTGAAGATCATTCTAAGTTGTACATTTATAAATTTGTTAGATTGCATGGAGTTCTCTTATCTATCATATCGGATCGTGGTGCTACCAGGCTAGTAATCTAGCCCCCTCGGGCTG
>DF359091.1:58467-82237 GCA_000787875.1 Solanum virginianum
TATCTATCATATCGGATCGTGGTGCTAAATTCATTTCTCAGTTTTTGAGGTCCATTTAAAGAGGTCTTGGTACCAAGGTAAATCTTAGTACGACATTTCACCCTCAAACAGATGGACAAGCCAAAATAACTATCTAAACTCTTGAGGATATGCTTAGAGCTTGTGTTTTGGAGTTTAATGGTAGTTGGGATGATCATTTTCCACTAATTGAGTTTGCTTATAATAATAGCTACCATGCAAGCATTGGTATGGCTCCATTTGAGGCTCTTTATGGTAGACATTATAGATCCCAAGTTTGGTGGTTTGAAGTGGTGGAGATGGCTATTTTAGGTTAGAAAAGGTAAGGTTGATAAGAAAAAGATTTAAAACATCCCAAAGTCATCAAATTTTCTATGCCGATGTTAGGAGAAGGGATCTTGAATTTAAGGTTGATGATTGTGTCTATTTAAAGATCTCACCCATGAAGGGTGTGGTCCATTTTGGTATGAAAGGTAAATTAAGTCCAAGATTTGTTAGCCCTTATAGAGTGTTGAGGAGGATTGGTAAGGTGACCTCTGAGTTGGAGTTGCCCAATGATATGAATATAATTCATCTAGTCTTTCGTGTGTCTATGTTGAGGAAATGTGTGGGTAACCCAAGCGCCATTGTACCTCTTGATGTTGTTGGTGTTGTTGAAGACAATTTAACTTATGAAGAGCTTATGGTAGAAATACTGGATAGACAAGTGAAGAGGTTGAGGAACAAGGATGTTGATTCCGTCAAGGTCCTTTGGAGAAACCAACAAGTTGAGAGTGCTACATGAGAAGCCGAGGCAGACATGCAAAAGCGATATCCCTATCTCTTCCATTCTACTAAAACCTAAGGTACTAAGTCAAGTCCCCTACGTGATTTCAAGTCTTATGTTTCAGCCCCTATGTCATTGCATACATTCATGTTTATGTTGACAAATTCATGGTGATTTTAACACTTATGTTAAAATTTTAAAAAAATGATGTTTAAGTACATTGTTGCATTCATGTGTTGGGATGAACTCATCTTGATTATTTCTCTCATATACATTTCATTAACATTCGGGGACGAATGTTCCCAAGGGAGAGATATTGAAACCCCCCAAAAAGTGCCCGAAAATATGCCTAAAAAATGCTCATAATCGTAATTTCCATATATCTCAAAATTCATACGTGATTTTAAAAATCCGACTTCATATTCGCGATCGAGGGCAAAATTGAGTGAAGAATGGGTCTAACCCTAATTTTAGAGCAATCGTATCAAAATATTCATTTTCCAAAATTTTTGATTTCCAGAATCGGTCTGCACCCATGGCCCAATGTGACCAGGGTGCGGACCTATATTTTTTTTTGCCAGTTTTTGTTTTTTGGTCCAAGGCATTTGGGTCTTGGGTCTAAGCCTTCCCATGCGTAAAAACACCTATACTTAGTTATTTTTCAACCTCATATCATTCAAGACATTTCTCCAATACCCTCTCTAGCACTTAGACAAATATTTCACTCAAATTCAAGTGTCCTAAACTCATTTCGGATCTTAAGAAATTCACTTAAGCTTCAAGTTCTCATTCTAATCTTCATCAAGGGAATCTCTAAAGTTGAGGTATGTGGGTTTCAATCATTGGGTCCTTTCACCCATAGTGCCCAACCTTCCTTTTTATACAAATTACACGTTTTCAAGTTGATTTACTTATTGGTATTCTTACTATAAACTATGTTGGGATTTTCATGAAATGTGGATTGTTTAAGCATGTTTTGAGCTATGTTCTATGATGAGATTTGATGAAGGGTTTTAATGTATTCACTCTTGAATTGCATAATTTTGAACTAGCATTATACACCCGCCAAGTGTTTGATATAATGTCCGGTTTAGGGTTCTTGAGTTATTGATAATCTATTACATGACCTATGATTTGAATGACTTTAAGACGATGAAAGAAAGGTATATACGTGTTAGTTTTATGAAAAGTATCTATAGTGTTGCAAGTGACCGCAACTTGTTGAAGGGGTACTATGCCTCAATCACTATAGGTGGTAGGGTGTGACAACCATCAACCAAATTGAGGGGTTGATACCTCAATCACCATGGATGGTAGGGTGTGACAACTATCAACCAAATTGATAGGTCGATACCTTAATCACCATGGATGGTAAGGTGTAACAACCATTAACCAATTGAGTGCTTGATACGTTAATCACCATAGATGATAGGGTGTGACAATCACCAACCAATTGATGGGTTGATACCTCAATCACCTCTCCAAGGGGGTGGTAGGCCTTGGATTCTATAATAATGGTCTCTTACTAGATTCTATAATGATGGTCTCTTACTATATATGTAATATGTTCTATATAAGCATTTTACTTCAAGCATCATTTATGCATACCATATTGTTATATGCTCATCCATTGCCTAATTATGCATTTTAACTATGTTGCTTATCTCTTGTGGCATTTCATCCTACATATTTAGTACATTTAAATGTACTAATGCATACTCTATGCCTATATGATGTTGCTATGTAGGAACCGGAGCTCCACTTGATCATCCTCTTCCTCCACATGGCTAGTACTATCTCTTGAAGCAAAGCTTGGTGAGTCCTCAACTCCGAGGACAATATCTATTGATCTTATGTTATGTAAAGAAATTTTCTTTGTTTAGATGCTTATGACTATGAGGGTGAGCCCCGAAAGTTGTCTTTGCCCTAGCGCAATCTATGCTAGAGGTATTGTTGGACAAGTTATGTATTTACGATTTGAGCTTTGATTCCTTTGATGATTTATGCTATGAAAGACTTCCCTTAGTCTCTTTATCCCTATTTATATCCTTTTATTGTTATATAATTGCTTCCGCGACCAAAGATGTGTACATGATATGCTAAGAGGCTTGTTTGGGATCCCTTTGGGTTCCCATTCGTCATGTCACATCTAGGCCCTAGGGTTGGGTCATGACAGAGAGTTGCTTCACTTGGACCCTTCAGTATTTACAGGGTCCAGTCCCTTTGAGGATCCACAGGACTTTATAGACCATATGTATAGAGTATTGAGGGTGATGCATGCCTCTGTCTTTGAGGTAGTGGAATTAGCTTCTTTTCAACTACGTGATGTCGCCATTTTATGGTACGAGGCATGGGAGATATCTAGAGGGCCTGACGCTCTGCCAGCAGAGTGGGAGGACTTCTCTAAGGCATTTTTAGCCCATTACTTGCAAAGAGAGGCCCATCTTGACCAGTTTATTAGTTTGAGGCAGGGGGATATGAGTGTAAAGGAGTGTAGCCTTAGGTTGAATTCTTTGGCTAGATATGCACCAGATATTGTACGTACCATGAGTGCCAAAGTTCATCATTATGTGGATGGATTGGGGGATCATTTGATTAGAGACTACAAGATAGCCTCTTTACAGGATGGCGTAGATATTTCCCATATACAGGATTTTGCTCAGACTACATAGGACCTTTCTCGTCAAATTCAGGATACTTATAGAGATAGGGAGAAGAATAAGAGGGCTCATACTATGAGGTCTTATTGGGAGCCATGGGGTGATTTTAGGCCTCCTTTTCACCAATATCTACCTCTGTCAATAGGTAGTTCGCCACCACAGATACAGGGCCAGTAATTTGATCGTTATATTCAGTTAGGGCAGGGGCAAAGTTCATGCTAGCCTGAGAGCCATTGACAGGAGCGCTCTACACAAATGAGACAACCTACTCCTCTATGTGCACAATGCGGTAAGCTTCATAGTTGGCAGTGTAGAAAGGGTTCAGGTGTATGTTACCATTGTGGGTAGACAGAACACTATATTAGGTAGTGCCTGAGGTTAGGTAGAGGTATAATAGCTCAACCTTCAGAATCTATTGCAGACTACTAAATCTACAGCCTACTCAGGGTCATGGTTGGGAGAGAGGTAGAGGAGACAACTCTAGTTCTACTGGTGGCCAGAATCGCTTTTATGCACTCACAGGCTGACAGGATTCAGAGGCATCTCCAGATGTGATCATAGGTATATTGATGATATATTCTCATGCTATTTATGCAATAATAGGTCCTGACTTTACATTTTCATATATTACCCCATTCATTGTTGGTAAGCTTGATATGAGACCTGAGTTATTGCTGGGGTCAGTTAAGGTGTCTATGCCAGTTGGTGACTCAATTGTAGCTAGTCATGTTTATCGAGGTTGTACAGTGTTAATTAATGAGCACCCAACGTCTGCTCATTTAATTGAATTGATTATGCTAGATTTTGATGTTATTATGGGTTGGTTGGCAGTTTGTTATGCTAATATCGATTGTCAAGCAAAGCTAGTCCACTTCCATTTTCCAGGTGAGCCAATCCTTGAATAGAAAGGTAATGTTGCCTTGCCCAAGAGTAAGTTTATTTCATACCTTAGGGCTCAGAAGTTGATAGCTAAAGGTTGTATATACCATTTAGTTCATACTAGGGATGTTGATAAGGAGCCGGTGACCCTTCCGTCAGTCCCTATTGTGAATGAATTCCCGATGGTATTCCCTAATGAGCTTCCAGGGATTCCCCCCAAAAGGGAAATTGATTTTGCTATAGATTTGCTCTATGATACGCGACCTATATCCATTCCTCTCCACAAAATGGCTCCTGCAGAGCTAAAGGAATTGAAGGAACAACTGAATGACTTACTTGATAAAGGCTTTATTAGGCCAAGTACATCTCCATGGGGTGCTCCCAGTTGCAGGGTGCCAAATGTTTTTCAAAGATTGACTTGAGATCTGGGTACCACCAGTTGCGAGTCAGGGATGCTGATATTCCAAAGACAACATTTGGGATGAGGTATGGATATTTTGAGTTCCATGTCATGTCTTACCAGTTGCGAGTCAGGGATGCTGATATTCCAAAGACAACATTTAGGACGAGGTATGAACATTTTAAGTTCCTTGTCATGTCTTTTGGGCTTACAAATGCCCCACAACTTTTATGGACTTTGATGAATCGAGTCTTTAAAACATTCTTGGATGAATTTGTGATCGTGTTTATTTATGACATCTTAATATATTCATAGTCAAAAGCTAATCATGCAGACCACTTGCAAGCTATATTACAGACTTTCCAGGATAACAGGTTATATGCTAAATTCTCTAAATGTGAGTTTTTATTAACTTCAGTAGCTTTTCTTGGTCATGTTATTATAGGCGATGGTATCAAGGTCGATGGCCAGAAGATTGAAGCAGTAATGGCCTGGCCGAGACCATTGAGTCCGACCATAGGTTTTTAGGCTTACCAGGATATTATAGGAGGTTAGTTGAGGGATTCTCCTCTATTGCTGCACCACTAACGAGATTGACGCATAAATAGCTAAGTTTCAGTAGATTGATGTGTGTGAGCAGAGTTTTCAAAAGCTAAAGAAAAGGCTTACCACCGCACCTATCTTGGCTCTTCTGGATGGAACCAAAGGCTACGTAGCATATTGTGATGCCTAGAGAATCAGCCTAGGTTGTGTTCTTATGCAGCATAGTAGAGTTATTGCATATGCTTCTAGACAGTTGCGAAAGTATGAACAAAACTATCCTACCTATGATCTTGAGCTCGTCACAGTTGTCTTTGCCCTAAAGATTTGGCGACATTATTTATACGAAGTTCATATTGATATTTTTACCAACCACCAGAGCCTCCAATATCTATTTAAGTAGAAAGAGCTGAACCTACGATAGAGGAGGTGGCTAGAATTACTAAAAGACTGTGATGTTGACATTTATACCTTCTTGGTAAAGCAAATGTTATTATTGATGCACTTAGCCGAAAGTCCATGGGAAGTCTAAGCCATGTTGAAGTTGATAAGGTTGAAATGACAAAAGACCTATGTCAGCTAGCTAGTTTGCAGGTGCAATTGGTAGATGCAGAGGATGGAGGTGTAATTGTTCAAAATACAATAGAATCTTCCATTGTTACTAAAGTAAAAGAGTGACAACGCGAGGATCTTGAGCTTAGGAAACTGAGGGAGAGCATTCCACAATAGCAACATCTTTTACTTTGAGAGCACTAACTGGAGATGGAGTCCTTAGGTACCAAGGCCACTTATGTGTGTCGGATATCTGAGGACTCCATGCCAAGATTCTTTTTGAGGCCCATTATTCTAGATATTCAGCCTACCTTGGCGCGACAAATATATGTCGTGACCTTCGACAAATCTATTTGGTGGAATGGTATGAAAAAGGATATTGCAAAGATGGTAGCCTAATGTCCTAATTACCAGCAAGTTAAAGTAGAACATTAGAGACCTAGAGGCCTAGCTAAATATATTGATCTTCCGCTATGGAAATGGGACATGATAAATATGGACTTAACCACTAGTTTGCCTCGTACCCCATGCAGGTATGATTCTATTCGGGTAATCATTGATAGATTGACAAAATCTACTCATTTCTTGCCAGTAAGAATGACGTATTCAGTGAAGGATTATACTAAGCTTTATATTTAAGAGATTGTTCGCCTTCATGGAGTTCCATTATCTATTATCTCTTATCGAGGGGCGTAATTTACAACACATTTTTGGAAGTCTTTTTAGAAGGGTCTGGGCATTCAGATAAATCTCAGCACCACTTTTCATCCACAAACTGATGGGCAGGCAGAGCGTACCATCGAGACCATTGAGGATATATTATGTTCTTATGTGCTAAACTTTAAAGGAAGCTGGGATGATCATCTATCTCTTATTGAGTTTGCTTATAATAATAGCGTCCAAGCTAGTATTCAGATGGCGCCTTATGAAGCATAATACGAATGAAGATGTAGATCATTGATCGGTTGGTTTAAGGTTGGGGAGGCAAAGTTGCTAGGATCTAATCTAGTTTAGCAAGTGATGGACAAAGTGAGACTTATTAGAGACCGATTGCAAACAGCCCGGAGTCGGCAGAAGCCTTATACAGATGTTCGACAATGAAACTTAGACTTTGATGTAGAAGATTAGATCTTCTTGAAAGTATCACCTATGAAGGGAATCATGCGGTTAGGAAAGAAAGGAAATCTCAATCCTAGATATGTTAAACCATATAAGACTATTCGAAAGATTGGCAAAGTCGCATACGAGCTTGATTTGCCTTCAGAATTGGGGGTAGTCTATCTGGTGTTTCATGTATTGAAGTTGCGGAAGTGTATTGGAGATCTTTTGCATATTACTCGCATTGAAGATATCCACATTGCTAAAGACTTGTATTATGATGAGGTGCCAGTGGCTATTTTAGATCGACAAGTGAGAAAGCTTCGAAATAAAGAAGTGGCCTCTGTGAAAGTATTTTGGCAGAACAACAATAATGAGGAAATAACTTGGGAAGCGAAAGAGGAAATGATGAAGAAGTACACTCAGGTATTTACAAATCAAGGTGAGTCAAATTTTAAAAGTTTGGAATCATCTTTCTACAGTAACTTGAATTTTAAATGAGTTGGGAGTATGATTTATATGGGTTATTGCATGATTTATATGGGTTATTGCGGGATAGTTATACAAAGCTTAGTAATTAGAATTTTTTTCGAAGTTGATTTATGGATGGGAGGGATAAAAGTTATATCCTCAAAAATCTCAAGTTTCGCGATAGTGGTGCAACCAAGATACTATCTTGACACATTCGCGGATGAATGTTCTTAAGGGGAGAGACTGTGAGACCCCGTGTTTCCATAATATGATAGGGTGGCATGTTATATAAGACATATATGGTTTTGGATAGAACCTAAGGATAATAAGGCTACCAATAAGTGGTAATATCAAGGACTTAAATTTTTAAGACAAAGAAATCTCCTAAATACACATTTGGGATTAAAGAAATGGCCTGAGTGGCACCTTGCCCTTTTCAGAAGGTTTAAATTAAGCTTCACTTTCGGATAGGACTAAGAGTGTATAATTTACTAATAATGGATTTTTAAAGTTCGCACATAACCACGCATCAAACTGACCTCAGAATAAAAAGTTATGAATGTTTTATTGGAACTACCCGAGTAGGAAACTGGGTCATAGGCTAGGTCGGGTCAACCCACCTAGATGTTGGCTAATTTGAGCTTTTTAAAGCTCAAAACAGTCCCATTTCATCTCAAAATAAACTATAAACTGAAGATAAAGTTTTTGCAAGGTCTCCAAGAGATTTAGGTGAGTTTTTCACATTTTTACCATTAAAATTTGCCTTCGCACCTAGAAATGTGTGCCTTACGCTTTGCAATTATTTTCCCCTCCTATTAGCTATGTTTGGAGTTGCATTTGGGCTGTAAAATATTGTTGTTGGTTATTGTTAGATTGCAGTTGGTGTGTTTAGATAATAATTTTGGGGCTCCTTTACGGTCATTTTTACAAAGTTCTACGAACGTTTCCTCGGGTAAAAACTATATGACGAGTCTGGTCATTAATGCTTAATTCTGGACTATTTATAGGTGTGTTTAACCTGCATATCCATAGTGGTTGTAATGTTTAGGACGTACGGAACAACTCTTGTGAAGAGACTTTGGGGCATTGGACGTCCGTTGGAAAGGTATGTTAAGGCTAAGCTTCATCCCTCCTTTTAGCACGAAATCTAGGAAGTTTCCCAAAATGTCAAATGTAATATCTTATTATTCTGTTGCTAGAAAGACCTTTTGGAAAGGCATTGGAATTGCAGCTGAGTTATTTCATGATGGTATTAGGTTAACATTCCATTCATTCGTTTAAACTAGACATTCAATATCTATATATCATTTTGTCGGGTTTCCTGGCTACCTATCTATTTGTTCGAGGCGTTTCTCTTCTTGGTGTTATGTCATCAAAATAAATGTATATTACGAAGGGGATATAGTATTCCTAATCAGTCCTTCTTCCATAAAAAAAATATAATTGAATCACTTAACAAGTGACACGTTGTTTTCCAATAATCTCTAGCATAATGCTCCTATTTAAACTACTAAGATACTTGATTCTGTTTAAATACTTTCTTTTACTAATTGACATGGAACCAAGTATAAGCATTATGTAAAGCACCTTTACGAACATTTTCAGAGTTAAGGACTCATTCTAAATGTTGAGTTTAGCTGTCAAACTTATTTAGAAGACATATAAGATCCCACGAGTCATGTGTATATACTACAATAATGATTGTGATGTTATGAGGATAAGTGTACCAATGAGCCAAGATTGGCTAAATTTATGCGTACAGATGGCCACAGGTTGACAAATACGATGTCGGTTCGCTACTGAGAAGGACCACCATTGCTAGCATTTCATTGGGTATGTCATGCATTTGCATCTATATATATATATATATATATATATATATGTATTCATGACATGCGATTCTCGAGCATACCATGCATATTTGATCACTAGGAGGTTGATTGTTGGCTATTAAGGTTACTTGAGTTTTGATTACCGATGGTCTTTCTATTACTCTTTTTACTATTGTTATCTATGGGTTTACTTTCTGCCTTAGTACTTAAGATTTTTGTTACAGGTGGTATTTCTATTACTCTTTTTACCGCTATTATCTATGGTTTTACTTTTTATCTTATATACTAGTACATGTTTATTCGTATTGACGTCTTGTTGCCTGGGGACACTATATTTTATTTCGTGCGTGTAGGTTATGATAAGGACTCTGATCGACCCCTCCACTAGGAGCCTAGTCCTATTGTGAGTTGGTAAGCTCCACCTTGTGAGTTGGTAAGCTCCACCTCTTCCTGGAGCTTTCACAGGACGCTTACTTTTTTGTTGTACAGTTGGGTATAGTCGAGGTCCTGTCCCTGCAGTATCAGTGGTTCTTTTAGAGGCTATTAGGGACATGTTATTTTGGGTTGGTTCGCTTGTGCCTTTCAATCTCTAGTATAGGGATGACATATATGTATAGTATGTGCCTATACCTCTATTGTTGCAGCCTTGTTGGCTAGCTAATACTTTATTATTTTGGGTTACCTATCTTGATGTACTTGATTTGTTGTTGACAAAGTCATGACCCAAACGGTCCAGGCTTAGGTTTTTAGACATATGCTGCCGAATTTTCTTTTGGCCCCTAGATTGGTTGACTAGTATGTTTAGTGGCTTGCTCGGCCATTACCGTAGGAAACTGGGTCATAGGCTAGGTCGGGTCAACCCACCTAGATGTTGGCTAATTTGAGCTTTTTAAAGCTCAAAACAGTCCCATTTCATCTCAAAATAAACTAATAACCCAACTAAAAGTTGAGGTCAAATCTCACAAGGAACAATGTAAGGGCGATTGAAATGACCAAGGACTATGAGATATTAGTTCTAATTCTTCAAGTAAACATAACAATTAACAATAAAAAGGAGGAGATTAAACTACAAACTACAACTAAGGAACCGAGGAAAGGATTTGTCAAGCAAAGAGCAAAGGATATGTAAAAATATAAAATCAATTAGAACTCAAACAATCCATCACACATAGCATCATATAATCTCTATGGGTAGGCTAGATTGCATGTAACCACTATCTTTCGACCAAACAATAATAGTGCATCTCATGAACTTTATTACGACCTTCATATGCAAAATCACTATAGGAACACGCTTGGTCCTAAACAATTGATAAGCAAACCTTCGAATACATAAGTCTTTGAATCCTATTGAGGTATTCAACCATATAAAGCCATGAATATCACACAAACCTTCTACTTCGATTACCCATTCTCATGAAATAACTGAAGATTTAAGTTAGATTCAAGTTTGCGATCTCAAATCATAAATTAAACATGAAGGTAAGCATGAACCAATAAAACTGATGGATAAATTGTACTATTGTTGGATTATTGTTACATTATAATTATGAAGTTGAAAGGAATGTTGTATGAAATTGATGTTGTGCTAGAATTCATCGAGGAACACTTGTGAGGAGAGTGACTCTTGATAAATAGTCTTGAGTTGGGATGATAAGTGGATTATGGGAAAACCTTAAGTAATAATGTGGTTGTAATTATGAATGACTCAATTGGTGTTGATTCTATGATTGGAATAATAATGAGATTGATTTGATGTGGTCATTAAGTGTATGGTTTATATGGATTATTTGCATACTCTCATGCTCATATGAAATGTAATTATGTGTTTCATTGAAACATGTCGAATGAAAATGGTTTTAGGAAAAAGAAAAAAAAGAAAAAAAAACTCGAAGAGAACTGGTTTTGGTTAGACATGATAGATAAATGCCAAAGAAAAATGGTTTTAGTGAAATATATGGTCATGTGTGATCCCCTCGGGCTTCCATCTAATTATATCGATGGATGTATATCGTAAGACAGATATGCATTATGATTATTTGACATTGCATTGTATTGTTTATATATCATGACATTTCATTCCTTATTTTAAATGTGTTGAATTGTACTAAGTGTGATATGTTGATTGACTTTCTCCTTGTAAACTATTGAGATTGATCGGTTGAGATGTTGTGGATTGATACTGTGGTTATATATTATCTATATTGTGTATGTTGGCCTTTCTTGAATACAAGATTGTAGTTTTGAAGGTAGTAGTTGGAATGGAAGGAGTACTTGAGTTATTTATTCTCTACCTATGTTTAGGTCCTCTTGTTGGATACTTTTTGGTACTGACCCTTATTTTTCTACACATGTGTGTAGGTTGTGAGCTGGGATCCTGTTGACGTTCCTATTTTCCTATGGATCGAGCCTGTCATAGATTAAGAGGTAGTTGCATATTGTTTCAACCTACTCTCAAGACTGTCAAATTCCTTTATTGGTTTTGTTCTATTTGAGAGACAAAAACTATTGAGACTTGTGTTATTTCTTTCTGATTCCATTGCAATAGAGGCTTTTAATATGACACCAGTTCTATGATAGTTTTAGCTTATGATTACGTTCTTTATGCCTTATCCTTTGCTATTTATATTGTATTATCCCTTTAGCTTTCGTATTATTTTATTGTTACCTCTTTAGGATGATTTGTCTTGGTGGATTAAAGGCAAGTGCCATCACATCCAATTTTGAGCCGCTACAATATCATTTTATTAACTCCTTAAGATACATGTATTTATTTAATGTATCTCTTTAAAGTTGTACTAAGATATTTTTCAAAGGTTGTACATGGATGGTTTTATATTCTATAAATGGGTATTCTTCACCCTTGTGAAAGATACACTTGAAAGAATGAAAAAAGATTCTTTACATTCTATTTTTCATATTGTCGTTTTGATAAATTGATGATGGAGTTTGTTTTTTATGATACATGAAATTTCTATTCAAATGTGACTCATTTGGTGTATATTTGGATATTGAAATTTGGAGGATAAAATTATTATTATTGAAATAAATTATGATGCATGTGACTAAAATTTTAGACAATTTTAACATGTGTTCCTGTCATGATTTGAGACTATCTCCTAGTCAAGACACGATACTTAGAGCAACAAGTGACTTCAAGTTAACCTTATGATATGGCATAGCACAAAGATATACAAAATCAACAACTAAGAATAATTGAGTGCAGAGGATAAGGGAAATAATCTAATAAGATTTGATATCACATAGATGATATTTGAGTACACATAGCTAGTCTAAACTTACTATCTAAAAAGCCTCTGCTAAAGGATGAGTTACTAGGACAAACTCCTAGCTAACTCTAAATGTCTAAAACTGAAATAGAAATACTAAAATAAAAGGTAAAGATTGTCCTTGAATAATGAGGACTCACCTTAAACTGCTGCAACACTGATTGTATTTGTCACTACGAATCCCTTAATCTCACTTAAAATAGTCCCAAACAATATAGTATAGAAATTAGAAGAGTGAAAAAAAGATAAAAACATTCCTAAAATAAAATTTCGTTGAAAGCCAACTATGAAGTATTATATGGGCGGTAGAACATTATAGGACCGTAGAAGCATCCATAGAGGACAGAGAAAAATTTTGGGTTTCAAAAGATTCATTGTACAAACTTTTCTACGGTGCATAGATCATTCTAAGGTCCATGAAATGTCCATAAAAGTCGAAGAAATTCTAGATTCTAACGTCTAGATTTACGATCCGGTCTACGGCCCGTAAAAGCTTCTATGGTCCATAGAAGGGTTTGTGAATCATAAAATGTTTAGACTTCAATTCAATCTGAACTTTTCAAGATCTGGTAATACTTTGATTTCAACTTCCATGTGGCATGTTTAGGGCCAAGAGATTAAAAGGCATTTAAGTACATTTGATATAATTTTATTTTAGAACCATAAAATTAATAAGTCTTCTTTATTTTCTTAAACTCAATGACAAGTTAAACCAGACCATTCTTGTTGAAACAGAGGAATTATTAGGGCAATTAAAGGCCATCCCCTAGAATTGTATTTTAGATACAAAAAATCTAAAATTCAAGATAATATCTCGGATAATCACTCAACTAAAATAATGCTTTTCTCAGATGATTACTCAACTTTTTTTATAACCTTAAAGTTATCTGACTAAGGATTCTTTTCAGAGAAAGTTACTCAACTTTCTTTTATAACCTTAAAATTACTCAATTAATGATTCTTTTCTCATAAAGTCAATTTTTACTTAACTTTCTTTTATAGTTTCAAAGGTGCCAACTTTCTTTTATAGTTTCAAAGGTGCTCACTTATGGGTATTTTAACCACAAAATTGTTCAACCTATTTTATTATCATTTTTTAATTTGGTCCTCTACATTCTTAACTTGACGTGGAAGAGAAATTATTTTTCGTAGGCATACGCAAATTCCTATATATTCAGTAGTCTTAAAATAATTATAATTAATTTCTAAAGAAAATATGAAACACCTAAATTGATACAAAGAGGATATAATTTTTGTAAGCATAGATTGAATCATATATTTTTCATTGTCTTAAAAAATTACTATCACAAATTTTGATTATACAAGAAAAATAACTTAGTAGGATACATTTAAAAAAAATTGGAATGATCTTATGTGCCCAAAGTGCATTTGGTATTCAACAACAAAGTCGCATAGTGCAATTTTTAAGTGTGATATGTAAGCTTTTAAAATTATTTTTGAATGATCAGATAACAAATTTCAACGGGAAACGTTAATTTTTTCTTGTATAACGCACAAAAAAGTGTGTTATAGATTAAAAATGTAAACTTTTTTTCCATAAATTATTTGTCTCTAATATGATAGTTGTAGTGGGACGGATCATCAATGATTCAAATGAATATCTTTTTATTTTACAATTTTGTTATAAATAAAAATTTTATATTAATAAATTCTAATGAAAAAATTAATTAAATAGATTAAATAATTTTTATAAATAAAATATTTATAATTCATGATTTTAAAGTTATAAAAAAAAGAAGTTAGAGTGATGAAAAAATCTTTAGTTTGATAGATTCGCCCTCCTCGTAATATAAACCTAGAATATAGTCCTCCATGAATTTTTCTGATTTTGTTACTGGGAAATTTTCATAAATCGTTTATGCTTGAAACTTGATATGATCAAATAACTATACTTTACATAATTACACATATAACCTCGACTATGTGACGAGAGAGGCGAGCGAGAGAGACAGAGCGAGGAGAGAGACAAACTGTAGATATAGAGAGAGGTCAAACTGTATATGTATATCTATCAAATTGACTATGTATATATATCAAAATAATAGTATATATATAAGCTGGTATACATTTGTAATTGTATATCTACAAGAAATTATAGAGAAAAAGAGAAGAGAGGTGAGAGAGAGGAAGAGACGAGAGAGAAGAAACCCTAATTATAGCAATAACTATAACTATAAATTGTAATATTTTTAAACTAAATTTGTTTGGCTGATTATGTTATTTTTCTTTTGTTACCCAGATGCCAAAAGCTTATTCCAGCTCCAGCCCATTATTCTAGCAATTCTCTTACTCCTTTTTATTTTATATTTTATTTGTGATCGGAAGCAAGCTCTTTATCCGTTTTATGAAGATTGAAATCAGAGGGAAAAAATGGAAGCGGGAAATCTCCTTCGTTTCATTCCGTTAAACCAGCGACTTGTCCATTCTCCTCGTCTCACTTCTTTCCTTGGCTGTCGCACTGTTAGTGTTAATGCTTCCCAGGTACTACTCTCTATTTCACATCAATTTATTGGATCTTCTATAAATAAATAAACGTGTTTAATTTGTGGGATTTCTAATTCTCATGAAGGGAGAAAGTGGGTATATAGGGATAAAGCCACGGAGGGAATGGATAGCTGATTGGGTATCTAATAATGATGATTTGGTTCGGAATATGCCTATTTACGTGGGTGGATTGTCTTTATTGGCTGTTCTCTTCAATCGCACTCTCTCTGGTATTGCTCCCGTTGCTGATGCTAGCAGGTTAACTACATTATTTTTCTTCTAATGAATCTGTTAGCCTTTACTCTTAGAAGTTTGAGGATTTGGGGCTGCAATTTGTGTCCTGGAATGTTTTTGGAGAGTCCGTAATACTTGTTGGGTTTAAATAGACTTGGAAAATGAGAATTGAAAAATGTGAGAGAAACAAGTAAAAGAAAAATGAAAAGTCATTTCTCTCTCATTTCTAGGTGCCTTGCACAATGTCGCTTGGTTTTGGCCAAAGACGACTGCAAATGCAAAGACAAATGATTTGATTGACAAATTTATTTATCATTCTTATTAAATTTCTTTTTCTTGATGTTACTGAAATTAATTATTTATTAGTTAATTAAATACATGGAATTAATTTATTTTAAACATATGAGTTTGTTCTGAACAACTGAGTTTACATTTATTTTATCCCATTTTATTGGCTATAAATAGAAGGATTTCTTCAATTTTTAGGCATTGAATTTTCCCCTCTTCTGCATATATTTTCTTACAAAGTAGAGTTTTCTGTGATTTCGTTGTTGACTTTTGAATTTGCCGAATACTTCCTTAACCGTTAAATCTATTTTATCTTGGGAGGAAATAATGCATAACCTTAGATACGGTGAGGGGATTATATTTCTTAAGGACATACAATGAATTCGGTAGTCTTAGATATTTTCTTTCTTTTCATCTTAAAAGTATTTCTAGTTCACTATTTTGTACACGGGTATAACAATACTAAGGGTTCGTTTGGTACAAGGGATAAGACATTACTAATTCAGGGATTAAAAATTTAGGATGAGTTTATCCCATGTTTGGTTGGTATAAAATCATGAGATAACTTTCCGAGATCTGTTATTCCAGGATTGTAGTATTATTTTTTTCCATATTGAGGATGAAATAACTAATCGCAGGATACTTGTTCCCAACCAAACAAGCATTAAGAGTTTAATTTTTATGTGCTAACACCATAAGGCTACTTAGAAATACCCACTATAGTAATGTAAGAAAGAAGGTAAGTATGAAAATGTTTGTTTTCACAAGTTAAAACCTTGCTAAAATGAGGTGTTTTAGCTAAAGCTGCTTTAAAAAGGAAAAGAAGAAGAAAAAAATACACATACACACTGCTCCTAAAGTATGAAAAGAACAATTACATATGGCATAATGTAGATGAGTTGATGTAAGATGTGTCTTATAAGGTTACACCTATTTAATGGATCCTCTAACAAAATGTGGTTTTGGATGAATACACCAGAAGCGTGTTCTAATAGGTGGTGTGAATGCCTTCTTTTTGTTTTAGAAACAAAAAAAGGTTAAAGTCTTTGCCTTTGGAAATAGTTAGTGAATTTTCTTAATAGCCCCATCATTACATCTTGAAATTATTATAGTAGATCTTTGTTGGTATTGACCATCCCGAAGGGGTAAATAGTTGCTGATAATTGGAAGAGAATGCTGAACTCCCCCAATAAAACCTATGTATAATATTATGCAAGGAACATCTCAAAGCTTGTTCAGTAATTTTCTTAGTCATGTTAAAGACAGTCTGAACAAAGTCCCACATTGGTTAAATATGGTTTTCCCGATTAGTTTGTAAAGGTCTTGGCTGTTCTCCTTATGTTTAAATTGGTTGTTTTTATTCTTTCATATGGTATCATAGTCAACTTTAGTAAGCTCGTTTATGTTATCTTGAGATCAAATAAGCTGAACTTGAGAGAAAATTCCCATGTTGGTTAAACAGGTGTTTCCAAATCAGTTTATACTGATGTTAAATTACTCCACCTACTACACTTAGATTTTGAGTTGAATGCTCAAGTCCTTCGATAATCATATGTAACTGAAACAAATATGTTGGTTTTAGGAGCAGCACTCTTTTATGCAAAACATATTGGAAACAGTTTTACACTTTCTATCTCCCATTTAGTTAATTTTCTGTATGGTCTTGGGCCACTCTTTTAACTGTTTGCTTCCAACTTACACAGTTCTCAATCCAGAGCTGATTTATTGACACTTGGCTTGGCAGTCACCAACATCTTAAATGGTCTTGTTTGGCTTTCAATCCGACCAAAATCCATATCTGTGGTGAGGGCTATATACACACATGCTTTCTTTTGTATCCAACTGTCTCTCCTCAGCTCATTGCTTATATTTCCTCATATTGATACACCATTAGATTAACTAGTCTATTTAAGCAAGCTTTTTGTTTTCAGGTAAATCCCAACGGTGTGGAGTGCCAAAGAATAGCTTCTCAGCTACCAGATTTTGTTATTTCTGAGTTGCTATGGTAATGTATCTATGAGTTGGAACAATATTTGAAATAGGTCTTATAACTTGCTCATTTTTATACTTGGATATCACGTATAATATTAGTTTGATATGTTTGTACATACATATACATGTTGCATAATTTATGTAATGACTTTACATTGTACTTGGGAAGTGAAGTTCCTATTTTCCTTAGCGAAGAAAATTTATATTGAAGGTCACCTATATGTGAAAGTTCTGCCCCATGATACTCCTAGCCAAGTCATAGGGAAGAGAGCTAGGTTCTACAATCAAATGTTTATTGATATAAACCGACCACTAGTCTTGGACGTGAGAGGCTTATTGCGCAAAAATCGAGACTTGATTAATTAGTTGGGTGAACCTATAAGTATTCAGCATTTACACCTTTTGAAGTATGAGAAGTTGGTTTTCGTCGACAAGAGAAGGTTACATTAATTTTATTGAAGGTATCCTCCACCTGACCATGAATCTGGGGATTTGAGTCACCAAGAGGTGAGAGTGTGAAAAGCCACTTTTGGCCTCTGATGAGAAGAGGTTTGTGGGGAATGGATTTCCCATATAAAAAATGCGTTTTCTTTGGTAGTGATAGTGAGCATCATTTGATGCTTTATGTTGAAGATGTGTCACAGGATATTGTAAAAATAAAACAACTAGCTACATTTTCTTTAAAGATTTCTTTTATAGTAATTTAGTAGCTAAGTTTTAGAATGTTTAAATTATTTTATTACAATCCTGTGTGGTTGGAATTTAGGAATTAGTTTCTTTCTGGTTGTTATTGATTTTTATTGTTAAGTTTAGTAGTATATTTTTCTATTTTTCTAGTCAGAAATTATAGCTATAAATGTATGTCTTTGAATTATGAATAAAATAATTTTCTTTGACAACACTGCAGTATTTTTTCTCTCAAAGTCTTTCTCTGTTATTTTCTTAGTTTCCTTATTAAAGAACCAACACTTTGAAATATAGTTGGTTGCATAAATGAAAAGGCGGCATCATTTCTAAATAGTCCATAGTGCGTGAACTTTCTGTTCACTAACACAACTGCAGTGGTGTATTTTACAGCACTGATATAATAGACAACTCGTCCCAAAAGAGGATGTGTTAAATAAATCCTTAAACATGCTTCTGCACAGGAGCTTAGGTCCACCCTTATATAATAGCCAGTCATCAATTGGAAGCGGGCAAGATGGTGCTGAATATTGGTCTAAACCTTCGACTAGAAACTCTTCCAGTATGCAAATGACATCAAACCAAGAAACAACTGTTTTATACATTTCCTGGCACTTTTAGATGAGAAACCTTTGCTCATCATGAAAGTGACTTCTTGATGATTTAACATGTTACTCTTGCTTTTTTTTTTTTATCTATCCTTAGGGCATGGAATTCTCTATCAGTTGTCACATGCTGCAGGTCTCTGGTCATAGTTTATGATGGAAAATGTATCCTTCAAATTGGGTTTGTTGCTGCATCATTGTCTAATGGAAGGGATGCAGTAGCTGTGGACAGTAATAGATTGATAGAAGGATCACTTTACCAAGGTGTTCTAAAATCTGCATCACGTAAGTGCTATCACGTACTTTGCTTTCATTCTAGCTTATGAGATATAGTTATATCTTCTTATTTCCTTTAAGCAAGTGGGCTAAAGAGACTATAAGCCTGAATGCATGTTTAGAAAGATGAAGATGTGATTTAAATTTGTCTTCATACCAGAAGTTTAAATTTCATGTGCTTGATTGTGGGTATTTTCAGAGAGCTACCTGGCCAACTTATCTCTTTATCCTGGGAAGTCGGAGTTACCATTTCTTCCTTCAAATACACAGGTGATACTAATTCCTGCTTTTCTTCCCCCTCTCCCCTGTGGCTCAACATTTTCCCTTGTTTCACCTAAGTCCACAATATCAGTTGTGCTAAAAGATGTGTACATACCCCTATAATAGCCGAATGAGCATTTCTCTCTCCAAAGAATGTTGCATCATTCAAGGTGTCTGCCAAATAATATGGTCTCTTTTATCATGCATTCTTCATATTATTATGTTTTATTAGAGGTTCAGACTTCAACAGAAGTTGTTAATAACCATAATACTTTACTAGGCAGTAATCTTGCAACCTCTAGGAGACAAAGGAATTGCCATAATTGGTGGTGATACAATCAGAGGATTCGCATCTTCTGACCAGGTATGGATCGCCATTCATGTTGTGCTTATACAGTTACTGATATGCCCTACCTTTGGTTTTACAAACTTGAAGCCTATGTGATCATACTATCTACATTTTTGGTAACATTAAGGGGCCGTTTGGTTACTGGATAAGGGCTGAGTTATTCAGGTATAAAGGATTGTATAAGCTTTACCATTTTTGGTAGTATTTTTGTATCCTGCATAAAATTCAACTCATATTTTGTTAAAAAATTAGAAAACCACATAAATAATACATGTGTAATTATGAATCAATCTATATATTATTTTATGCGGGGTAAAAGATGGAATAAGTTATACCTGAATAACTAATACCTGAATAAAAATACTAGTTGACAACTTTACCCTTAATCACTCTCAATCAAATGTACTCCACTTCTTTTTAGGAAACATTCAGATCCTCTACATGTCTCTAGATCTAGAACGACTCCTCTTCTACTTCATCTTACAATGGAGGCAATACAAGAAGGCAATCAACTGGGAAGCTGCATACACCTGACAGTGAACTAGATGTTTTTGCTCATTATCAGAGAGCTTCCTTGATAATAAAAGAAAATAGTTTACCAAAGTAAGAAAAATCAGAGAGCTTCCACTGATTTCTTGCATAAATATAGCAGGAAGGTAATTATAAATAAATATTTTATTTTAAAAAGTATATAAATTTATTAATTTTTAATATAACAAGTTAACACCATAAGAAATTAGTAAATTCTACATAACTAAACCTTGCATAAATAAACCCTGCATAATTAAATACCTGCATTACTACTACCTACATAACTAATACATGTATTACTAATACCTGCATAACTTTAACCAGCAACCAAACAGCCCCTAAAGTGCATTACTCTACCATGGTTGTAGTTACTGTGTGAGCTCTATTTGCTGTGGTTGTTGTTATACTGTGTATGAGCTCTATTTGTTGTCTAAATACTTGTTGAAATATCTGTGAAGTTCACGTGTTATAGTAGTATCCGTGTTTGCCATCTTTCAAACACACCTTAGCCTCATGTTTTTCTTCTTTATTTGACAGGCATGGATCACATCGATTGGAGAGAAGTTAGATGCTACACTGACAAAAGTTTTCCGACAGTCCTAGTGGCAGTGCAATATGACTGTTTCAAGACATTCAAACTGCAGTATCTTAAGTTCAAGCATTTGTCTATAATCATGTCTTCATTCAAGGTGATTTTCCTTCCTTTAGTTTATGTTACACAGTAACCCACTCATTCTAAAAAATACCTGCCTGTATCATATCTCGACTCTTATATTTGAACTTGCTCTTCAAAAGAAAGGACTTGCAGTTTTCAGCTGATTTTTATGAAGTACACAGAAGGTTCCATACATCTTTTAGTGGCAACCTTTGGGTATTGTGAAATATTACATTTATTGGTTCATTTCATCATTTGTAGGCACAAATAGTGGTAATTTCTTCCATGCTTGTTTGCTTTGAAATGATTTCCCTGTAAGCTCTGATGTCATGTGGATTGGTGAAAAGGCCAAGGTACTGTAAGAGGTAACTTTTTCATCTTCTTGTGAGAAAATGAGGAAGATTATAATCAAGAGAAAGCAATTATGGAAATTCCATTCCTAACATTTGTTAATCTTCATTCAGCCCGCACCAGCCAATCCTATCCTTGAAACTCTCTAATCCTCCCCGCCTCATTGGCATCCCTACTTCACTTGATTTTCTTGCTGGTAAACTCCGCACCTTGCCACCCTTCTGAAGAACTTTGCTCTGCAAGCTTCCCACTCCTACAAGCTTGATGGTCACTCACCTTTGGATAATTGGCCATCAGTCGCTCAACTTTTTTATTTAAAACATACTTCACCTGCCAAATTATATAATTTCTGCATGATATGGCAGTTGCAAACAATATTTCTAAAATTCAAAATCAATATTTAATTATTCGATTACTAGTCAATTTTTTGTTATTAATTCATCGAATTTAATATGGTTTTGTCTTGAATATAAATATTATACTCAAATAATCATATTTGTTTTTTTCTATAACTGATTATATCATTTTGTTTTAGCAGTTCCGTTATTTTTTTTATTTTTTTTTGTCTCTCTCGTTATTCTTCAGTAGTTGAATTATTAAAGTGTTAGTTTGAATATAAGTTAACTGTTTGAGATACGTTACTGGAATATACTCAAATAGTCAAATTCAGGTTTTACGTAACTGATCCATATCATCTTATTTTATACTAACACTGTGCTTAAACTAGGTTTAATACAAAAGGAAAAAAAGTTAAAAATAAAACTTGATTTCGCAAATCTTGAAAAAAGTAGTCTTTTTTTTTTAATTAAAAGCAACAAAAAGAAATCTTGTTATTCTTTTTTAAAAAAACACTGAAGTATTCTTCATTAATCACATTACTCAAGACATATCTAAAATATTCATTTATAACACCTTCTTAATGAATTTGACTATTTGAGTATATCCTTATAATATGTCTAAAATATTCATACTCAAGATAACAGCTTATAAAATTTGATAATAAAAAATAACAAAAAAATAAAAATAAATTAAAGAACAAGAAAGTAATAGTAAAAATTTTGACTTGGAATCCAACAATTTAACATTAATTTTGATTTTTTAAAAAACTCTACAGTTGTTATGTCTCTAAATAGCTACAGGAAATTATAGTTATAAAAGTATGACCATGAATGATGTATATATATATTGTAGTTAGGCATAGATAAGGTGGTGTACATCACGTTATGGCCTAGGACTTTTCTTTGAGTTTTGGGCTAAAAATCATCTCTGAAGTGTAATTAATCCAAATTTAGGTTATATTCTATGTTTTAATTGTGAATAAAAAATATTTTTTAAATATCCTAAATTTTATAATAAACATCCTGCTATTTACTTTTGTTAAAAAAAAATCGAATAGTAATAGCTAAAATAAATTCCTCGAAATGGGTGAAGCATGTGGGGAAATCTCCATATTCTATCGAATTGATGTCTTCATCCTTGCATATCTTTATTCAAATTCATAGTTTCTCCCATTACTTTGCTTCATATCAATGCAAGCATATGAATGGATTGTCCTGCGGAGAGCAACGACGCAGACAACATGAACCCTCTATTGTCATTCTACCATGATTATCTCAGGAATCGAATGTGCAACCTCTTTTCTGCTGCTTCTAGCTCAAAATTTTTCAATAGAAAGACTTGTCTTGCCCTTCCTATGCGTTCTACCACTCCTTTGCCTGAATTATATTTGGAAGTCGTCTATACTCTCTGTGTGAGTATCTGAGGCATGTAGAAGTTTTGATGTCTTGGAGAACATCACAAAACATATATTTCTAAGTTTGCACTTCATCCAAAAGAACCTAGAATTTTGGTAATCTAAAGCAGAGGTTACTCATCATATGTAAGTTTTTCAGAGTGATCGATTGGAAATTTTATTCTAACTTAATTTTTCTAGGAAGCTGTGTTTTCATAATTGTAAAATGTGTTCTATTGTCAAGAATCAAATGCTCAAAAAGCTTATTTCATGATATGTCATCGAGGACCATATGAATTTATTAATGGCACAATTCAATTGATTCATGATTGTGTTGGGCATGACTTTAGGTAGAGATGATTTTAACCCAAAAGTTCTCCTTTCGGCGGAAGTCACTGTAAGAGAATATTTTCCTCTGTCTCCTTTGTTCCCATGAATGGGTTAATATACATGATTTACATCCTAAAATAGAACTACTAATTAGGAACTAATATATACTATCCTAAAATAGAAGATTACAAGAATATATTTTACATATTCTGACACACCCCCGCAGTCGAAGCGGGAGGTCGACGAACAGTTAGACTGTCGCGAAAATCATCAAATAGTACGTGCGGAAGACCTTTGGTGAAAATGTCAGCAATCTGATAACGGGACGGAACGTGTAGGACACGAACGTCGCCCCATCTAACCTTTTCGTGAACAAAATGAATGTCTATTTCGATATGCTTGGTACGTTGATATTGTACTGGATTCCCAGACAAGTAAATGGCACTTACATTATCACAATAGACCAACGTC
>DF359090.1:7399-20273 GCA_000787875.1 Solanum virginianum
GATCGTACTTGGATTCTTTTGTTATTGTCTTCATAGATGATATATTAATATATTCCTACAGTAAAGAGGAGCACGAGAATCATTTGAGGATCGTACTTGGAATTCTGAAAGAGAAGAAGCTCTATGCAAAATTTTCAAAGTGTGAATTCTGGCTTAGCTCGGTGACATTCTTAGGACATGTGGTGCCAAAGATGGTATTATAGTGGATCCTAAGAAGATTAAGGCGGTTCGACATTGGGCCAGACCTGCTTCAGTTACTGAGATTTGGAGTTTTTTAGGCCTTGTAGGTTATTATCGACGATTTGTAGAAGGGTTCTCATCGATAGAATCTTCCTTGACTAGATTGACCCAGAAGGATGTGGCGTTCTAGTGGTCTGATGAGTGTGAGGTAAGTTTTCAAAAGCTTAAGACCTCATTGACTACTGCTCCGATATTGACTCTACCCATTGAGGGAGAGAATTTCATTGTATATTGTGATGCTTCTCGAGTTGGTCTTGGTTGTGTATTGATGTAGAAGGGGAAGGTGATAGCTTATGCATCGAGGTAGTTGAAGGTTCACGAGAAAATCTTCCCCTACTCATGGCTTGGAGTTGGCGGCTGTAGTATTTACATTGAAGATTTGGAGGCATTATCTTTATGGTGTGCCTTGTGAGGTGTTCAGAGATCATCGTAGTCTCCAGTACATATTCAACCAGAAGGATCTCACTTTGGGACAACAGAGATGGCTAGAGTTACTCAAGGACTATGATATGACTATCATTTATCATCCAGGTAAGGCAAATGTGGTAGCAGATGCCTTGAGTCAAAAAACAATAGGTATGGGTAGTCTGGCCTTGTTACAGGTTGGAGACCGTCCTTTGGCTATGGATGTTCAATCCCTAGCCAATAGCCTTGTGCGACTGGATATTTTAGAATCTGGTATGATTTTGGCTTACATGGAGGTAAGGTCGTCCTTATTGAGCAAATTCGGGCTCAACAATTTGATGATGATAATTTATATAAAATTTGAGATAAGGTGTTAAAAGGTGAAGTCAAGGAGGCAATGCTTGATAATGAAGGAGTTTTGAGGATAAAATATCATATCAGTGTTCCTCACACTAGTGATTTGACTAGGTTGATTATAGAGGAGGCCTACAGTTCGAGGTATTTTATTCATCTAGGGGCTACTAAGATGTATCGTGACTTGAAGAAGCATTATTGGTGGTATCGTATGAAGAGGGACATAGTAGATTTTGTGTCTCGGTGTTTGAACTGTCAGCAAGTAAAGTATGAATACCAAAAGTCTGGAGGTGTGACTCAGAGGATGCCCATACTTGAGTGGAAGTGGGAGCATATCGCTATGGACTTTGTGGTGGGGTTACCACAAACCTTGGGTAAGTTTGATGTCATATGGGGTCATTATGGATCGATTGACCAAGTCTGCACACTTTATACAAGTTCAAACTAGTTATAATTCAGAAAAGCTAGCCAAGATCTACATTGAGGAGATAGTTTCCTTGTATGGGGTGCCTATTTCTGTCATTTCAGATCGTGGTACACAATTTACATCTCACTTTTGGCGGTCTATGCAGAAGGAGCTAGGTACTCGAGTAGATCTTAGTACAACCTTTCACCCTCAGACTGATGGTCAGTCTGAGCGTACTATTCAGGTTCTTGAGGATATGTTGCGAGCTTGTGTTATTGACTTTGGTGGTCATTGGGATCAATATTTACCATTAGCAGAGTTTGCATACAATAGTAGTTACCATTCAAGCATTGAGATAACACCATTTGAGGCATTGTACGGTAGGAGGTGTCGATCTCCTGTTGGGTGGTTTGATGCATTCGAGGTTAGGCCGTGGGATACAGATTTGCTGAAGGAGTCCTTGGACAAGGTCAAATTGATTCAGGATAGGCTTCTTATGGCTCAGAGTAGGCAAAATACAAATAGAAAGGTTCGCGATTTGGAGTTTATGGTTGGGGAGAGAGTTCTATTGAAAGTTTCACTAAGGTAAGTTGAGCCCAAGGTATATTGGACCTTTTGAGATTGTTGAGCGTATTGGTGAGGTTGCTTACCAGTTGGCTTTGCCACCTGCATTGTCTAGTGTTCACCCTGTATTTCATATCTCGATACTAAAGAAGTATCATGGTGATGGTGCTCATGTAATCCAATGGATTCGGTGTTACTTGACAAGAATTTAACTTATGAGGAGGAGCCGATAGCTATCTTGGATAGACAAATTCAAAAGTTGAGGTCAAAAGAGATTACTTTTGTGAAGGTTCAATGGGAGCATCGTCCAGTTAAGAAGGCTACTTGGGAGGTAGCAGAGGAGATACCCGCAACTTTTTGAGCGTTCAGGTGCATTCTATTCTTTTATCGTTCGAGGACGAACGTTTGTTTAAGTGGTAGATGATGTAACAACTCGTTGAGTTGTTTGGAATACTAGAGTTATTTTTCTTTCTTAAAGAACCCTTTTCGAAAACTTTCAATGGTAATTTTGGACTATTTGTGTGACTATAATTATTCTAATGGACTAATAATGTTAGATAATTAACTTATGGGGTGATAAATGAATTTTTTGTCTTAACCCTAAGTTCCTTGACCTACACAGTAGAATTAATTAGTGGGAGATAAAATTTAAATAATTAACTTATGGGGTGATAAATAAATTTTTCTTTTAACCCTAAGTTCCCTGGCCTATATATTAGAATAGATTAGTGGGATATAACAGTTTTGAAATTTTAAGTTGTCTTTCATAATTAAGAAAAGAAAAGGGAATAGAGAAGGGAGTTCTTGCGGCTTTGGCAAAAGAGAAGAAGCGTTGCAGGTGATTGTAATTCTTGATTTTTTCTTCAATTTAAGAAGTATATCACCTGTGTTAATAAAATAAGATAAAAAAAAGTTGTGCACTACTTCGAGAAAAGGAGTATATTACGTTATGGGTGAAAAATTAAATTATTAAATGGGTATTGTTGTATGTTTGGACTTCACTGGATAGTGGGTCCATTAGGGATCAGGAGTATGATAGGTTTGGGTGCATGACGAAAATAAAGCTAAGAAACTAATTTGAAATTCTTGATGTTGGACACGCTAACCAGGAAACTAATTTGGAATTCTTGATACAAGTTTGCCTTTATTTTATAATTTCTCTCTTTCTGTGCACATTACAAGGACACACATTAATGGCTGGTGGGCCCTTTAGGAGTAAAGTTTGGAGTAATATGGAACTAGGATTATTAAAGGGATGCAGAAAAGATTTCATTTGGAAATTATTTTGCTGTACACGTTAGTTATCCTCACGATGGTATTCTTCTTGTTGTGGTGTCAAGCTTAAGCTCTTTGGTGTCGTCCGGAAATTATTTTGCTATACATGTTGGTTATCCTCACGCTGGTATTCTTCTTACTGTGGTGTCAAGCTTAAGCTCTTTGGTATCGTCAAAAATGCCGTGCCCAATTTTGACACTTTATAGGATCAACATTTAGTATTGATGGTCTCCTTGCTGATACATTACTGTGAACTTATTGCGTATTTGATAGATTGGGAACGTTTAGAAGCTTTACGAAAGGGCAAGGCAAAATCTTGAGGATTGTGACACGTGTTTGACAATTGAGGTATGTTAAGACTTTCAGATTTTGTTGAAGGACGTTTTTCTAAGTTAAGATCAAAACAATAAAAATAGAGAATGAGTAAGGGGTGAAAGACGGGGGTCTCATACCAATAATGTGACGGGCATTGGTGCGAGTACCGGTGTTATAAAGGGAAAGTTTATTACTATAGATGATGGATTGTAATCCAAGAATGCCAAAGCATGTGGGCATTAGCTGATGTAGTATAACTTAGTTTCTTTATGTGATAAAGAAACCCGTATATTTGTGATAGTTGAGGTGATTACATGTTGTACCAATAATTGTTGTATTGTGATGCATTACCATCCCCTATATTATTGACGTTATATTGTGCATATGGATTGACATGAGATTGAGTGTGAGTTGAGATCATTACCATCCCCTATATTATTGACGTTATATTGTGCATATGGATTGACATGAGATTGAGTGTGTGTTGAGATCTCTATTATAATCTAAGTTGGGCACGTGGAGATCGTTCGTGCTGGGGATGGTTGATTTTATGATAGTGCATTGAGATCGTCCACACAGACACGTAGAGATCATTTGGGTCAGTATATGAACCTCGCGAGTTCCCCATGGGTCACAAACCCTCGACGTATAGCCAAGAGGTATTGTGTATATACGATTTAGAGAAGACTTGACATTTGAGGTATATCATTTCATGGTGTTGCGCTGCATCTCTTTATACTCTTCATTGTTGTTGATTGTGCTTTACTGGCGTTGGATATCATGTGATGTTTGATTACTCCTATTTTGATAACACTTGATTGTTAAGTATAATACGGACTTACAAAATTAGAAGATATTCTTATATATATACACACACACACACACTCATGTCATTACTTCTTCGTTGTTGGTCAATGAGACATATTGGGTACAAGTGATTTCATACTCATACTACACTTGTTGCACTCTTTTGTGGTGCAGATTCAATTTCGAGTACGAACGCATCCCGTGGAGCTACTTGAGTCCAAGCTTGGACTATCCTGGAGTTGTGGTAAGTTGCTTGACTATTCTGTAGTCCACATCTCCCTCTATCTCATTAGTTATTCTGTTTTTTTTTTCATATTCAGACAGGGTATTTCTTATATTTAGATTTGTCATCTTAGTCTCTGACTTGCTTCACAGTTTTAGAAGCTCTTGTACTTATGACACCAAGTCTTGGGTGATATTTTAGCTTTCCGCATTTCATTCTTATGAGGGATTTACTGTTGAGGATGGTCATTCTAATCTATTGTTCACTTTATTTATTTCGTTGCTTAGTAACACATTGGGTTGGTTTACCTATCGACTAGGAGTATAGGTTCCATCATGACTCGCATTTTGAGGTCGTGACATTAATATTTTAAAATTTACAAATTTACGTAAGTAATTGCTTTTTTACTTTAGAAATAGGACTTACATAGAATCGTGGATTTCTTTTTATGTTAAATTTTTAAAATTTTCTAATGATACAAAGAAGGAATAGGTGTGAAAATTTAACTTAACTACTTAATATATAAAATTTGATAACAAACCTTAAAAAGAGTTCTAAATATTTTTATTATCTATTTTTCGTTTTATTTGCTATAAAGAATGAGTATAAGTGACAAGTTTGTTTAAATATTTCTTATAAAAAATTTGATGTATTCCTACCACAAAGAGTCCTAACGTGCATGTTTAAATTTTTAATATTTTGTTTTAACAATTAATGTTAATAATCAACATTTTTTTTCTTATCAGTTTTTTTTTTAAAAAATAACTAATTGTATAAATTGAATTTATAAAAACTTGTATAAAAATTGATAATTTTGCACAAATAAAAAAATCCTAAATATGCGGATAAAATACTGAACTGTAACAAAAAAGTACAAGAAGTTGATATCAATTTATACTATTTTAAAATTTTACAAATTTACGTAAATAATTGTAATTTAAAATACTTATTTGCTATAAAGAATGAGTGGAAGTGACAAGTAAGTTTAAATATTTATTATATATAATAAAATCTAATATATTCCTACCACAAAAAATCATAAATGTGCTTGTTTCAAATTTTATCGTTTATTTAAAGAATTAATATTAATAATCTGCATTTCTTTGTTATAAGGAATTGAAAGAAAAATCACTTAATGATATAAATTGAATTTATAATTTATAAAAAAGTAGTACCTAACTTAACTAAATTAACTTATAATCAACACATGTCTTGATCCTAGGATGCTACTTCGCATGATCTTAGGCTAAACTTTTTTTCTATTAATATAATAAATAAAATATAGATTACTAGGGTTGAATTGGACTGACAATTTCAAGGCTCTTTCAAATGAAGGGCCGGCCCATCCTAGCCCTTCAAATTCTTTGTCCCCTATATTATTGACGTTATATTGTGCATATGGATTGACATGAGATTGATGGAGTTGGAATTGATAATGGAAAATCACTTAACAAGAAGCTCTTTATATCTGAACAAAGTCGGAATGTTTTTTATTTATAAGGTATTGAATTTTCTTAATAATGTAAATTTTTTGGGTGAAATTTGTTAGATTTAATTCAAAATAGATAATATATTAAATATGTTTTAATCTAATAATTGATAATGAAATTAATAATTTGACGAAACAAGTACGAAGAAGAACAAGTAATAACACAAAATCCAATTAAATAAATAAATAATTGATGATAATTTAAATAAAAAGTCCCATGGGTGTTTACTAAACAACTGGTGATACTTTACCTAGAAAATACACACATATAATAATTTAAATATAAATTCACAAATTAAAACATAAATTCTATTTTTGACTTTTCACTCATTTGGCCTCAACACGTCAAATTCATGCCTTCCCTAATCTTTTAAACTTTCAAATCGACCCCATATCATTTTCTTTTGCTTGCAACATCAAGAAATTAATAAGAATATTTAGGGTCACATGATCTCAAGTCAAAATCCATCTTTCCCTTTCCTGTTTTGTTCATTGGATGATTCATTTAATATGTATACAGTCAATAACAATCATTTGAGATTTTCTCATATAATAAGATAGAGTTTCTCATGTCAAAGCGCTGAGGAAAATCTTATTATAACTACTATAACTTTTTTTGAATGTATTGACTAAATTATCCCCGCTTACATCATAATGCATCATCGTACTTATTACATCATTTTTTTTTGCTAGAGAACAACAAACATTCACGGTACAACTGTTACTCATAGTGAAATTTATTATACTAAAAATTTAAATTAAATTATTGATCATGTTTCCATTGTTTTAACATCGTCATTTTTAAATTTCATTCTAACAATATTGAAAGTATTGTTTTGACTATCATTTTGATTTTCAATAATATATACTTTCTCAACATCAAATATAATAGACTACTTATTGAATATAGGAAATATAGAGAAACATTACCTAAACTATAATTTCCTAATTTGGAGTATATTTGAAAATTAACAATATATTAATGTAATTTCATAAGTGAAATCTGAAAAGAGTAACGTGTAGATAGACCCTACCTTTAGAAGGGACACAGATTGTTTTTGACAAACTCTTGATTCAAGTTAAAAAATAATAAAAAGCAAAAAAGAAATAATAAAAATGATGCAGTTAAGACAAAATACGAAAAAAAATGCATAACACATACTAAAGGAAGTTTATTTTTATGAGAAAAGTTAACAAAATTATAATTTCCAAGATTTTAAAATAATTGAAAATATTAATGAGTATAGAAATATATTATTATTTTTAATTCCAAATCTTAATTGTTTAAACACTGTTGTCTTGTACATTCTAAGATTTGAACAAAGAGCTATACAATGATTTAAACTTGAGATAATTTTGAAGTAGCATGCTTTTGGGTTGGGTTATATACAACACTTCTTTGAAAAAAAAAAATGAACAAGTTAAGAAGAAAAGGGAGGATATATGAACATTAAATGATATTTTATTGCTGAAAATTTCACCAATTTTATTGTTATTAAGTAAGTAATATTCTTAATTATTATTATCCTGTCTTTTTTACCCATAAATGATATTTTATTTCTTAAGTATGTTAAAAAGATCCCTTGTTGAACTAGTTACTAATAATGTACAAAGGTTCTTACTTAGACTCATGTTAGACTACGGAGTGCACGGCTTTGTAAGTATCTTCAACAAATATAAACATATACATTTTAATTGACAATAGAATTTTCTAATTTTGAGAATGCATATTTAAATATTTTAATTTGTTCTTAATGTATCTTGTGAATATCCAAATAGATATGACACATAATTTTTGAAGGTGCCTAGATAATTATTTTATAAGTTAGGGTGTTCAACTTATACATTGAAGATGAGTTGAGGTGTTTAGAATATGCATCCTTAAATTTAAAATATTTACTCGCCAATTATGATCAAGTATATATTTATTTATATATAATCCATAATAATTACTCATATAATAAAGTACAAAATATTGTTAAAATATCCTATGTAATATTCTCCTATTCTAGTTCATTGAATCTCGACATATTATTTTCAATGCTTTCATTTCCTTCTTTCGATCAAAAAAACAAAAATCTAAACATATTATGATTTATCTTATTATACGACTGCAATGATTTCTACTGATTTCAATTATCAAGGTATTTCTAATGTCTCATATCAGTTGTTCATATTATTGTAAACATTATTGGAGATGACATACTTTGTAATTCAAAGGGTTCAAATTGAGTAGAATTAAAATAGAATACTGAGAGTGCAAATTCAATATTGCGAGGGATGAAATGGACATCGAAGTGAACCTTGCCAATCAATCTATTCCCAAGAGAGAAAACTTTAAATATCTTGGGTCCATCATCTAGGGTTGTGGTGATATCGATGATGATGTCACGCATCATATTGGGATAGCATGGATGAAGTGGAGACTTGCCTTTGGAGTATTGTATATGACAAGAAGATACCACTTAAGCTTAAATGTAAGTTTTACAGAATGGTGGTTCGCCGTCGTTGTTATATGGGGGTTAAATATTGGCCAGTCAAAAACTCACATATCTAGAAGGTGCAAGTTGTAGAGATGAGGATGTTGAAATGGATGTGTGGACATATATATCAAGGGTGATAAGATTAGGAATGAGACCATTTGGTAGAAGTTAGGGGTAGCCTCTCTGGCAAACAAGATATAATGGAAATGAGAATGCGATGGTTTGGGCATGTTTAGAGAAGAAGTGTTAACGCTCCTGTTAGGAGGTGCAAGAGGTTGGTTTTTAAGAGTCATGCGGAGGGGTAGAGGTAGACCAAAAAAATATCGGAAGGAGGTGATTAGATAGGATTTGACACAACTCCATATTATCGAAGACATGTGTTGACACCGAATTTTTACCCTCCACATCACAAATTACCTTGTTTATTTAATTTTAATAATTTTGAAATCTGTGTCTATTTTTAATTAAAAAAAGAGATTTAGATTAATTAATCCCGTGCGTGGGGGCCACGCGCCCCCACTTTCCCTTTATTCCCTCACTTCACACGCTCCCCTACCCCATCCCCTTACCTTTCCCTTCTTCTTCTTTACTGAGAGAACAACCAGAAGCCAAAACCTTTTCCATTTTCGTTTTTCTTCTTCTTCTTCATACCTTCTTCTTCATCCAAGCACGAAACCAGAGAACCAAGCTCCCGACAACCTTCAATGGTCGACCACAACAACCGACAGCCCCAACCCACGCGTCCTCGTTTCTCTCCCAAAAGTCAAGATTCAAAAATAAGTTGAGATTCGATTTTGAATTTCAAACGGGATCGAATTTCAAACGGGATCGGCCCCGATTTACCCATTTTACCCTCTGATTTTTTTCCCCATTTCAAACCCTATTTTGCTTCTTATATATACAGATGTTCTTCTTCAGTTTAAGGGGGCGGCGATAGACAGGGAGAGATACAGGCAGCCGGCGGTTTTCAAGAGTTGGAAACCCTAGTCAAAATTTACTCAATCTCCAGAACCGTCTATGTTTTTAAAGTCCAATCCTAGTTCATACATCCTCGAAATGATTTCCCTGAAACCCATTTTGGCTTTGAAGGCCTGGAAGTCGGGGATTCTTGGTCGCGAACTGCGTAGACGGAACTCTTTGGTGGTGGAGAAGTTTCGTTGAGCTCGTCGTCCCAGTTCGCTGCTCCGATAAAGGTAACAACTGTTCGAGTCTGTTTCGGACTCCTCCTTCGCATATCCGTGAATTTTGAGTTATCTTTTTCCTTTTTGAGTCGTTGAGATGTTGCTCATAGGATGGAGAAGCTGGTTATAGGTTTGGGGAAGCAAGAATTGCACAATATTCACTGATATACAGAAATATACATCAGGTGTATACAATAGGAGAAAATGGGCTAAAAAGGCCCAAAATAGTCGCAGCAGAAATTCAAATGGGTTAAAGGCCCAAAACTCTTAAGTTTTCTTCCTTTACTTTATTTTGTGTATTTTATTTGTATTTGTTTGGATGCTAACTTTTGTTTTATTTTTAATCTAATTAAAATTCCCCAACATGTTTGCCATTTATGTTAATCTCCATTTTAATGTTTTTTTATTAGCATTATGATTATTTCTATAAAAATGAAAAAAACTCGTCACAAAAATAGGTTGAGATAAGTCACCTAATTATCCTTAAAATTAGGTGGCGACTCTGTTTTTTTTCAATTTTTTGGAATTTGGTTCGCTCTTAAATCAATTGGGCCTCGAATCGGATTTCCGAAAAGGGTCGATCATTTTTTTTTCGCGATAACAGAAATGGCGACTCTGCTGGGGAATTTAATTAGGTTCTAACCATTAGATTAGGTTGTTTGATTAACTATTTGATTATATGTACTTATTTGTTTTACCTGTTTAAATTTGATACTAAACTGTCATTTGCATTTCATGGCATTTTCCTATTATATCTTGCGTATTTGGGAGGATGGTTTTGCTATCCCGCAGCCGGATCCCCAAATATTTGACCCTTTTTTGGAATAAGTGGCATTTTTTTAGTTCGTGAGGCGTCCAATGCTTGTCATGATTTCCAGCTCAGGTTGTCTGCCTGGGTACCCAGTCAATTCAAAACCCACTCTTAGATACCTAGGATAGAGCGAAGCTAAATCCCTACTGCTAAGCGTTGGCCTAAGACGACCCAGCACGTAAGGCGTGTTGGGCCCATTAGTAAGACCACCTTGAGTCCAAAGTGGCCTCCGGCCCAAATGGACGATCATGCTTATGTGTTTATATTTGAAGGATGTATATGTTGTTTGGTGAACCTTTGTCCCTCAGGGTCGGGAGTTCATCCTTCAAATCGTTAGGCCTACACTCGGCAAAATGGTTCACATATCTGTTTAGGACGCGCAATATCTGCTTATGCGATATGTTTATAACTGATTGTGTGATTATGTTACTTTGTTTGAAGATATCTAGCCTCACTTCCTTTCGAAAGTTTCTAGAATCCTCTAAGCACATAAATCAAGTCATTATCACAAGATCGTCCAAAATACTATCCAAGTCGTCCAAATACTTTCCAGGTCTCAAGTTTCTCAACAAGGTCAAATTGCATTTTCAGAATTCTACTCTTTCATTTGTCAAAAGCTGAAGTTTTTCAGTTCAGTTCGAAAAGATTCTACCTTTTTAGAACTACGTAGGGTCTGATTTCTCTTCCACAAGATACGTAGGCAACCTCTCACGGCTCAGCCCCTCCTAAAAAAAAAAGAAAGAAAAAATTTTTCCTATTTCGTTATCAATTTCCAAAAACCCCCCTAAAAAAAGGAAGAAAAAAAAAGTTTTTCTTATTTCGTTATCAATTTCCAAAAAATCCCCTAAAAAAAGAAAAAAAAAGTTTTTCCTATTTCGTTATCAATTTCCAAAAATCCCCCTAAAAAAAAGAAGAAAAAAAAGTTTTTCCTATTTCGTTATCAATTTCCAAAAACCCCCCTAAAAAAAAAGAAGAAATTTTTTTTCTTTTTGTCATTCTTCCTTACAAAGGAATCATCAATTTCAAAAGAGGTGAAAATCTTACCAAAATATTTTCTTGATTCACAAATCTTGAATCTAAATAGGCAACATTTTGCCTGCTTTATTCAGTCCGGCCCCCCATTTCAAAAAAAAAAAGAGTGTCATCCTTTCCTACAAAGAAATCATCAATTTCAAAAAAAAAAGAGGGATAAATCTTGTCAAAATATTTTCCTGATTCACAAACCTTGAATTTAAATAGAGAACATTTCGTCTATTTTATTCTGCTTGCCCTTAAAAAAGGTGTTTTTTCCTTTCTCTTTCCTTACAAAGGAATCATAAAAAAAAAAGAGTCAAAACACCTCCCAGATTCACAAATCTTGAATAGACAACATTTCGCCTATTTTAGTCACCTTCCTACCATCAGGGGTTAGTACGTCTTCAAACAATGCAACTATTATGTGTTTGTTCTTCTGTGTGATAATTTGGCAGTACTCATTATGAACAAGGACTAACACATACACCTTTTGAGTTATTTTTCATTCGAAGGTACTTAGAATTGATCTGTATTGAGTAAAAGGACTGGACATTCAAAGGAAATTGTGTCGCGCTTACCAAACACCGAGTCGAGAAAGCAAGTGATTAATTACACATTCTGCCCCTTCTTTCCAAAAGCTTATTTTTCCCTTATCTACATTATCCATAATACAAGAAGGCCTGACTTGACGCAAAATCAATCTTCCTGATCCACTATTTCCAGAATCATATGCTACATTATCCTTAATACAAGAAGGCCTGACTTGACACAAAATCAATCTTCCTGATCCACTATTTCCAGAATCATATAGACAAAGTCCTGCCTATACACTTTATTCCATTATATGCTGAACTACGTTTGACCTGATTCCTGCTCCAACGGGATACGTAGGCGCTACAACAGCTTGATCATACTCCCAGAAAGGAAACTGGGATAGAATTTTTTAGAGGAACTCAAAAATTCTGAACAAAAAATCCATCTTCAACAAATCGAGGCATAGTGAAACTTCAACTGGGACAGAATTTTGAGAAAGATCTTGAAAATTCTCAAGGTGCTTCTAACGAGCTGTAATCCCTGACAACATCTAAACTGGGACAGAAATTTTGAGGTTGCCCTCAAAATTTCGCTAAGCGTCATCACAAATTTTGGAGGTCATATTAAGGATTCTCAGCCTGCTCAGAAATTCAAAGACAACTGAAAAGATGGGAGATCAAAGCACTTCATCAGGACAAGACGATAAGTCAATTGATGAATCGACACAGATCAATTCACTTTGAAACTAAGTATTTTTCTTTGGATGCAGGAAC